>JARGCV010000260.1:0-215000 GCA_034064705.1 Bothrops alternatus | reverse complement strand
ATAAAGGTGAGACAAAAATCTAATCGATCAATCAATTCCAGTTGCTTATTTAACCATATGCAAACTGTTGCTAGTTAATATTTTCTTTAATGCCTGGAGTGAGCAGAGTAATGTAGCTGAACAACAGAGAAAACAGCCCCTGTTTTGGGAAGCTGGCCTGCCAATGCCAGAATCCATTACTTAAATCAGGGGTCTTCAAACTTGGCCCTTTTATGACTTGTGGACTTCAACTCCCAGAATTCCTCAGCCAAGCACGCATGCCTGGCTGAGGAATTCTGGGAGTTGAAGTCCACAAGTCATAAAAGGGCCAAGTTTGAAGATCCCTGACTTAAATGCACCGAGATTCAATGGGTGGGATCAGTTTCTTCTCTATGGTTTTGAATGCCCCTTACTACAGTCCAGTTTTAGAGCAAAGATACTTTAGCCAAGAATAAGCAAGTAGAGAGAATGTCACAGGAATGGAACTACTCAACATTCATCCTCAAGTGGAATGTAATGCTTAAGCAAAGTCAAAACATTTAGGATTGTAGGGTACCCGGCAGAGCTCTGAGTGTACCTCAGCTCACAGTTCCCAAATGTTGCAATTTTTTTCTTCCTATTGTGGGAAGTCAGCCCCCCCCGAAGGAAATATTAAAAGGGCAGAATGTTATATTTCCTCAAAGGATCTTAAAGAGGCAGAAAAGCATACCTAGTTTTTCTTAATAGCCCCAAGTCTCCCTCCCCTAAACAGAAACCAGCTCTGTAGAAATGCTGATGTAATAATCCATTCAGGAAGGTTGGAGCTCTCCAGCTAGAAGCTTAGGAAGACAAAGACCCCTAAAATCTTCATACCCCACCCAAACTCTAGGACAGGACATAATAGGATTAACCCACAGATGCCAAAGGGGAACACACAAACTCAGGTCAAAGTACATGACACATGAAATACAAAGCCTCAAACAGGAACAGGAAACAACTCCAAACAAAACCCCAAGAGGATCTAAAAACCCACTCCCTACATGTGCTCTCTCTGTTTTCTTCCAGAGCCATCTTTCTGTCTGGCTCTCCTATTCAATAAACTGCAACCTTCTTTCTAAAGCAGTCACCATGTTGTTTATTCCCAGCTTGGACTGAACCCTGATGAAGACTTTTCCTTCAATATTATTTTAGACATTGGAACATATCAGGTCATTCATTTCAGCCAGGTTCAACTCCACATCAGACTTTATCTTTTGAGGAGTTCCTTTCGCTCCTGATTTCAGATATTTCTCTTTGCTGGAGAGGACTTGGATGTACTGATCATTGCCACTGGTGGGCTGATCACTGCTCGATTCAGGAGAGATGGAATCAGACTCCGTGGGAGACGGAGACGGCTTGGGCTTGGCTTTGCCAGGGTGTTCTGGATAATGCTGCTCAAATTCAATATTCTTCAAGTGTATCTTTCGGTGGGGGTGCGGGCCTCTACCGTAAGTCAAACCGAAACCATCTTCCCAAGACTTGTAGTGCATTTTTGCTAGGGACCTGCTTGGCAGAACCTGGTTGTCGGTCCACTCCCCAATGTAGAAGCGGGGGAGGGCTCGGAGGTCCGACAGGGACCGCGGGCGGTGATGTGTCTGCTTAGTGACGCCTCTTCTGTACCCTTCTTCTTCCTCCTCCTCCTCAGTGTAATGAGGTGAGTAGGCTCTGCGGGGTGTTCGAACCACATATCTTCGGATGTGACGTGGATACAACTCCACAAAGTCCCCTGCCTCATCCATCCGGACATTCCTTGGCAGCCGGGTTGTGGCACGGAGAATTTTTTTGCGGGGCTGATGCTCGTTGACAATGTAGTACTTGGCCGTATGAGCTCTGCGGCCCACAAAAGGGGGACCCCCGGGGGCCCCATGCGACTCCGGCTTCATTTGTGGGAGGCATTTCCTGAACAAAGGTTCTGAATGAGCATCTTCCATGCGTTTCTTCACCTTTACAGGAGTATAGACTTTGGCTTTGCAGAGTTCACTAGCACTCCCATGGATGGTGTTCGGGTATCTGAGAAAGAAAGAGAGAGTCAGGATGGCTAAGCGGTTTGGTCTAGTGGTTAAGACACCAGACTAGAAAGCAAGAGGCCACAGGTTCTAGTCCCACCTTAGTCATGAAAGCCAGCTGGATGACTAAGGGCCAATCACTAGGAGATGGTGAGTTCTAGTCCCGCCTTAGGCATGAAAGCCGGCTGGATGACTATGGGCCAATCACTAGGAGATGGTGAGTTCTACTCCCACCTTAGTCATGAAAGCCGGCTGGGTGACTATGGACCAATCACTAGGAGACGGTGAATTCTAGTCCCACCTTAGTCATGAAAGCCAGCTGGATGACTATGGACCAATCACTAGGAGACTGTGAGTTCTAGTCCCACCTTAGTCATGAAAGCCAGCTGGATGACTATGGGCCAATCACTAGGAGACTGTGAGTTCTAGTCCCACCTTAGTCATGAAAGCCAGCTGGATGACTATGGGCCAATCACTAGGAGATGGTGAGTTCTAGTCCCACATGAAAGTCAGCTGGGTAACTTGGGCCAGTCACTCTCTCTGGTTTCTCTAGTTTCTGGGAAGGGTCTTACCTGTTGATTGAAGGTTCTGTTCTAGGCTTCACCATCTCTGGAATAGGAGGCGTTGGAGTGACAGGTATCGGTGCTACAGGTGTTGGAACACCTGGATTATCTTTTGCTGGGGATGGGCCCACTGCTTTCAGAATTTCAGGGGGTGGAACTGATTGAGATATTGTCTGTATTTGGCTGGGTTTGGGAGACTCAAAGTTCACTACGCTGCCATTTTTCCTAGGGGTTGAGGAGCGAGCTGAAGACTCCTGACTGATGACGTCAGTCTCCTGTTCGGGCCTCTTGCCATTTCCTTCTAAGTTTTGGATTCTAGCTAAAAAATAAAGTTTAGGGGAAAAACTCAGTCATTGCTTCCCGTCATCAGCTGGAACTGATCAATGGCGTAGCACATATTTGATCCAAAGCACAACCTTAGTAACTCAACCAGCATCCTCCAGCTGAATTTGCCCATCATGTTAAAATGTGACATGCTTTAATCCTGGCTTGTTAAACAAGAACCAGAAGCTGGATTCACACATCACCCTAAACCGTAAACCATGACATCCCAACATTGCAAGCTATAACCAAAGTAAAACAAACTATGGTTTAGGGCACTGTTAAATTCAAAGCTCATTGAGAACAGGTTGCCCAAAATTCTTGAATTCTAATTGTAGCTCCGTCTTGGAAGTTTCAAAAGCTGATTCTCTAATTAATGCATCGGTCTGAAATTTGTCACAATCTTCTTCTGGTTCTTTCTGCAGCAGGTAAACACAGCTAGGCTAGTCTCTATATGTTTCATTTGACAGCTTTTGCTTTCAATTATTATTGCATTTTGTGAAAAAGATGACCAAACATACAGTCCAATAATGCCAAGCACCTTAAGGAAGTTTTTGCTCACCTGCTGCCATTTTGACCACTTTTTTTTTGTCTTCAGTTCTTTCCTACAACAGATACCAAATTAACTGGTTAAAACTTCAGCCTTATATAATACTTCTGTTAAAAAACAAAACAAAACATTGCGCTCAAACATCAAATAAAGTTTGTGGGTATAAAAGTTATTTGCACTGCTAACCACCGGTTGATTCATTCTTCTCTCTGGTAAGAATTAATTTTGTTTTATTTTTTAAATTACCAAAAACATGGTATGAGCCTTTAGTCAGCACTTACCGTTTGGATCTGCATTCTTAGTTGGTTGTTGGTGAATTTTAATGACCTCGCAATGCTCTGCAGGTAATATATTAGCATGCTGGAGGGGGGGGTGGAGAGAAATATCAGGAGGAAAAAATATCAGTAAAGATGTCTTTGATTTACATCACATTAAATTAAAAGAACTGAATAAACATAACTACAATAATTTGTTTCCATAATAAGGAGATTTCTTCCCAGCAACTGGCAATACAAGGACTTGTTTGGATTTAGAAGCTAAGCCAGGGCAGACCTGATTAATATTTAGAAGGCACTAGTCATAAACCCAACATATAAGCTATCTAAATGCAGATCTCTTAGCCTCTTCCATTTGCTAGCTAAAATGGAAGTTCTCCCAGGATAATGACATGGCCAGATTCTCCTGGACACAAAGCTTGGAGTCCACTTGAAATACTGACCATCAAATCAAACAAAAGCGTTTAGACTTACAAGAGTAATAATAGAGCTGGAAGGACCACCACAGGACTACTCATATAAGCCATCACAGAGTTAAACCAAGGAGGAAAGTCGTTTCGAATAGTTTCAGACACAATGTCATAGATTTTTTCTTGCCCGCTAGATGGAAAACATTCAGTTGTTGTCTCAGAAAATCTGCAGCATTTAAAACATTTCAGAATAATTTTCTGTTCACAGCCAAGCTCTGAGCTAGGTAAGTTAGGAAGAATGGGGGGAAATGACCACCAGTTGAGCAAGCTGGAGGGATAAAGTCCATTCATGGATAGACCACAAGTTTCCTTTTAAACAACTTGGGATTAAAACCTTTTCAAGCTGAACTCAAAGCTTCTTATCTACCTCCACTTTGAGGAAAGGTGACCTGTGATCCTCCACCTGTTGCTGAACCTCAACTCTCAGAAGACCATGTAAATAAAGTCAATGGAGAGACGTTGATCATCAGCCTATCCCAGTTCAACCCAGTTCTTTACTTCACTCAAACTTTCCAATATTGTTTATTTTTATGTCATATGTTCCTCATTTTATGACAACGATGCATAAAAGACACGTGGAGCTATCTAATTATGAAAAATCAGGATGCCATGACTACAGGATCTATCTTCCAATAGCATTATTTGTGGAATGAGCTCTGATTTTGTAGACGTTTTCCTGTTGTTGTTTTTTAAATTAACACAAAGTAGGTCTGTTAGCAGAATATTGCTTAGCATGTTAAATGAAGCAATGCCAGTATCCGCTTACCTAAATGGGCCACAGTTTAGAGATGGCTTGTAGCGAGCAATTGCAAAAATAGTTGGGAGCATACACAGAAAGAGCATAAATAGCAGCATAGCTAAGTAGAAGTTGTTAGATCTGGAAAAAAAAGATCTCATTGTTACATAAAGCATTACATATCCCGGCTTCTCTAGCAGTGTTTCTCAACCTTGACAATTTTAAGGCATGTGGACTTCAGCTCCCAGAATTCCACAGGCAGCAATGCTGGCTGTGGAATTCTGGGAGTTGAAGTCCACATGCCTTAAAATTGTCAAGGTTGAGAAACACTGATCTAAGGCCTTTAAAATCCCAACTTTAAGGCCAAGTACCAACATTTGTTGGTAGTATTATTAATATTATTATCAGTAGTAAACATTTTTATAGGGTGTAATACCTTAGTAGGCTTATAGATATAAGGATACGTTATTACAGATAAAATATAGATATATTTTCTATTTACTTAATCCTGTTTGACCTTCCTTCTCTAAAAGGTTCAAATTCTAGCCCTGGCTTTCTAAAAGCATCACGCAAACATTCAATTGCTAGAACCACAACAAAAAAAAAAGGGAGAAATAACTTCAACACTGCAACGTGGTGAAGTGCCATATTTTATCTTCCAATCACTGTTTTAAGATGCTGGCAAAGCTTTCTGTAGCCCCATGCAGTAATTTGGAGGAGAGAGACTTACAAAGGGGCATGATAACTGTCTTCCAGGAGTTGAGGGGCTGTCACAGAGAAGAGGGGATTGACTTATTCTCCAAAGCATCAGAGGGCAGGACAAGACGCAATGGGTGGAAGCATGTTAAGGAGAGATCCAGCTTAGAAATAAGGAGAAATTTTCTGACAGTGAGAACAATTCATCGGGACAGCTTGCTTCCCAGAGTTTGTGGGTGCTCTTATCACTGGAGGTTTTGAAAAAATGGAACGGACAACTACGGTATTTGATCAGGATGATATAAGGTCTCCTGCCTCAAGCAGGGGGTTGGACTAGCAGACCACTGAGGTTCCTTCCAACCTTATGATTCTACGTTCTATCAGTACACTCAGTAAGTTCAACTATTAGGTTTAAAAAGCCAAGTCAAATTAAACCAACTCATATATTTCATCTATTCGATTTTCTGATCCTTAGATGTTTCTGTTTTGTGTTTATGTTAACCATGACCAGAGCTTGTGTTGTGCTGTTTCTGTCTGGATACATGTGAAGTAACCAACCTTGAAGCTCGGAAGACTTGTTGATGAGGGACGTTACAGGTCAAGACTGCCCAGCTTCTTAGGTACATCAGCCCAATCAGCTTCAGGACGTTGAATGCAGGAAGGCAAGGAGAAAAGAAGGCTCCCATCCTAGGAATGGGAACAACCAGGGCCCACGCATCAATAATGTTTTTAATTTGGGAAGTAGACTATTTTTTTTCCAATATAAAAATTCTTTTATTAAAACAATCAACATTGAACATAAAAACATATTATGCAGCAATCATCATGGCACCTGATATACAATACTAAGTATTCGTCATTGAAAACGTCTGAATTAGTAAGCCTTTTTCCCACTCCTCGCGTCTAGCCTCAACTATACTCCTGTTACACTTTGTTTGATTGGTGTTTTTCTTATCTGGTTCCATATTAATGGGATCAACATTAAACCAAAGATCCTATTGCTAAACAATCATCCTAGAACATAGCATACAACATTAGGTATTAATCTTTGTAAACATCTGTTTTAGTAAACGTTCTTCCCTCCTCCCTTCCCTCTTCAAGTATACTCCGAGTACCTTTTGTTTGGTTGGTGTTTCTCTTATATATGGTCTATCTACTGTATCTAGTCTATTGCATATTGTTCGTTTGCGCTTCTGAATTGACTTCATCCCATTACTAGTGCAATCTTTTATAGTCCCTAACCAGAGATCCTGAGGTAAAAGTTTCATACCCTGAGGTAGAGATTCAGTCCGCTTTAACAGTATTAAAGCAAACAACATTAGTCATAAGGTTATGTTAAGAGGCATTAGTTATAGAACATATACATTCAACATTGGGTGTTAGTTTTTGTAAACATTTGATTTGTTAACCCTTCTTCCCTCCTCCCATCGAGCCTCAGCTAAACGCCAGCTGCATTCTGTTGGGAAGTAGACTATTAATGAACAAGCTTTTCCTTGCTTCACTCGGAATGGGTTTGGTTATTTATGAGTTTGGCCAACAGGAAGGAATGAATTT
This sequence comes from Bothrops alternatus, assembly GCA_034064705.1. Taxonomy (NCBI): domain Eukaryota; kingdom Metazoa; phylum Chordata; class Lepidosauria; order Squamata; family Viperidae; genus Bothrops; species Bothrops alternatus. Next base: position 207,832 of record JARGCV010000260.1, on the reverse strand, counting down.
GGCCATCACCCATAGGAGCAGAGATTAACAGCAAGATGAACACTAGACCAATCATCAAGTAAGCATTGCCCCGATGAAGGAACTACTAATGCAGACAAGCTAACAGTGTACAACTCTTAGTAAACAATTTCCCTTTTTGGAATGCAGTTACTGGTCTGCGGTCCAAAGGCAATATGGTGTTAGTTCCTTGAAAATTAGCTATCACTAAGATAAACAGAACAAAGTTAATTTGTTACCAGATCATCCCTTGATTGTAGACCAAATGCAGGACATTTTCTGCTATTTTAAATTCCCCATATTCTGGCTGCAAAGTAACAAACAACAACAATGAAAAAGATTTAGTAGCAAATTATTATATATATTTTTAAAAGATACATCGGGGCAATGTTTCTTACTTTTTTTTCCTCTCTGCTCCCTTTGCCACTTCTAAAAATTATGCAGGATGAAAGAGCTTCTGTGTGCATGAGTTATATTTATCAATATTTACTGTATTACAAATTCTGATGTCTTCGCTGCTACTATCGCTTCTCATGATTGTTTGAAGGGATTTAAATGTTTTATTATTTTTCAACATAGGCTGGCAAATACTTTTATTTTTGCAGGCCCCCCGAAAGGGTCTCGGGGGATTTCAGAGGTCCTCTGTCCAGACTTTAATACTGATTTAAAGCATTAAAGATCTGCTCTCTAGTGCAGTGTTTCTCAACCTTGACAATTTTAAGGCATGTGGACTTCAACTCCCAGAATTCCACAGCCAGCATTGGTTCAGATCAAATATAGATGGAACACTGCCCTCTATTGGTTGAAAGTATTAAGGCTCAATCCTTGCACCACTCACTGAAAGCAATGGAGGAGGAAGATTTTAAAAAGAGTCCTACCTCCATGGAACATGCTCCAGTGTATACTTTTTTATTATTTGTTTGAACCTATACTCACAAAATTGCTTTCCAGATCCCAACACCAGCAGTCACTTAAATACCGGACAAAAAGACCACGGAAAAAATCAATCAGGAGGATGCTAGCCACAGTGAATAGCATATCGATAATTGACAATTTCAACATCTCCTGAAACAAAACATAATGCAATGACCAACAGTAACACTTTAAAAATACACACACACACACACAAAACGTATATCACTACCTAGGCATTTAACACTGAAATGCATAACATATTTGTAAGTGGAGTATTTATAAAAAAAAAAAAGTAAGCAGCGTGCTTGCTACTTTAGAAACAGCAGAGGCAGTAATAGTAAGGATGGGAAGACAGGTCTCCGTTGATCCTCCTGCCAAACATTTCTTCAGTTTTGGTGCCATAAGTGGAAGAAGAAAATAACTTGGGTAAGGATGAGACCTACTTGACCAACATAGGTCTCCCAGCATTGATGTTGGTGACTTTCGCTGTTGGTGTCGTAAGGTGCTGTATTGTTGAGTTCAACCAGGTGAGCGTAGCTTTGGGTGTGATTCTCAGATAGAAGGAAAGTGCCATTCTTAATCATTTGCATATGTGGAATTGGGGTTGAAAAGTTGTGCTCCAGGAGGGTTTTTGCTGCTAAGAAGGTGGTGGTAGCCATGGCGTTGCTTCCATTTTTATGAACCTCAGCCTCCTGAAATCATATATGGAAATGGAAACTCAGAGAGTGGGTCTTTCCACTTCCCCAGTCCTGTTTAAAGCTTTTAAGTCACTGTCTGCAGTCTCAAGAATACTTGGACTTTGCCAAAAACTAGGTAATAGAGCAGGGGTGTCAAACTTGTGTCACAACTTTTTTTTCATTGCCCGCAATGGGGTGGGCGCAGTTTCGGCATGACGCATCCGGCCTGCAGGCTGGCAGTTTGACAGCCCTGTAATACAGCCTAAAGTCTCCCTCCTGCTCAACAATTGCTGTTTAATTATAATTGCCAGTGTGTCTAGAGGAAAGAGAATATTTAAAACATTTAAATTAAACCAAAGCAAGTTTAGTTCTTATTATGAGTGTACTTAACTTTGTCTTTCCAATGTCACTTTTTTGGAATGTAATCACAACACAGCCAAAACATCCCTGGTTAGGGGATGGAGACAATTAATCAAATATTGTATTATTCTTATATATTACTTCTTTTTTTCCCTACAGTAATGCAGCTTATGCTTTTATGTCAAGTTTATGAATTGTGTGGATTGAATTTCTGTTATATTCCAACCCACATGAGATAATATTTTGAGGTAACATTTTTATAGCTATTACAAGTAAAAGGGGGAGGCAAAAAAAACGAGAGCGTTAACACTTTATATCATTTTTGCAATGAAATACTGAAGAGGTACAGATGTATAATTCTGTCTCAACTGTTTCATTTCACCAAAATCCTGACTGGTCTCAAGGGGATTACTGCAAAGCACTGAGATCGTCTTGCTACCCCAAATGATAAAGACTTGCAACTTACAACAAAGCTCATGCTATCCACTTTATCCAGAAGTGCAATGATCAAGCTGTAGAGATTTCCCAAATATAAGACCAACACTCTGGAAAAAAAAAACACCCAAGAAGCAAAAATTGGCAAATGTTTCTTCACTGGAAGTCCACCTCATTCCATCTGTCACTTCAGGTGGAAATGATTGAGGCCATTTTTATTCTGCTAAGTCAGGGGTCTTCAACCCTGCCACTTTTAGGACTTGTGGACTTCAACTCCCAGAATTCCTCAGCCAGGCACGCTGGCTGAGGAATTCTGGGAGTTGAAGCCCACAAGTCATAAAAGGGCCAAGTTTGAAGACCCCTGTGCTAAGTGGATGTGATGCACACCTGGCGAGCTGGAAACGGAGAGTAGTTCTGGGATGATACATCTCCAGGGCGGCTATCAGTTCAAAGGCAGATGGTGCAAGCATGGTAATCAGGGAGACAACTACACTCACCTGGAAACAAGAAAATAATGTCTTATTTTCAAGGGGAAAAAGCACTTGATTTTTATGCAATTATTAAACCATCCCGTATATCAGAACAGAGCTCTTTACTGGAACTTCATCCTTGACAGATTATGTGACACAACTCAAAAATGCACCAAGGCACAAACGCCATAAAAGCATTTTGAGAGAGCGATATTTGTTTTTGGTATGGGTATTTCTACTCGCACCCGTTTTCTTGAAAATCATTTTATCAAGAGATTTTCCACGATAGAATGCATGTAGTTAATATTTTCAGCCAGTTATGCATTTGGGGACTTGCATTTTCTTAATGTATTCTTACATAATGTCTTAAAAGGGAGAGCGCAACATTCTGAGCACCATGCATTTCAAAATACAGTCCAAGTTTTGGTTTATTCATTGGCTTGAAAGTCTGACACAAAGTAAGTTGCTATCAAAATGCAAATGGAATGATGTTTCTGCCAGGGCCCTTCCAGGAAGATGGAGAACAAGCGTCTGAAAACACAGGCACATAGAGTGTGTGTCCAGTATGATATCGTCATTATAATGGCTCATAAACAGCCATTATGAGTAGCTCAGTTAAAGAGGAAAAGGATCAAGATTATCTCATTTTGGAAAAGGAGTCTGAAGCTAAGAAAATGTGCTCTCACCTCATTCTTTTCCCACAAGGTCAGCTCTTTCTTCATCCTTTCCAACTTCTGGGATCGATCCACGACAAAATAAATGATGTAAATACTTCCAGCCAGTGAGAGAAGGACCAAGATGTTTGCAATGATTCTTAAGCTTATTGTCACCGCTCTGAATACGAAGAGGAGCACACAGGAAGCAGAAAAGAGAGTCAGATCATTTCAGTAGTGTATATAACAGCTTAAGAGACAGAGCTGGCTTCTGTCTCTCCCTGATCAGTCAGGGAAAAATTATATGCATACGTACAGATTTGTGCTTTTTTTCTTTTCCTGCTCTTCCAATATAGCTTCCTTAAAAGAAACAAAGACAAAATAGCCTATAAATAAATAATATAAATATAAAATAAACAGGCCCTAAAGTTGTCCACTCCATCAAAGGTTTTGTGTGACTTATGTTCAATATCCTTCTAATGACTCCACACAATTCAACTTTATAGTATTTTTGTTTGTCTACTGTATTGTAGGCACTTGAATGTTGATTAGCTTACCCTGATGCTGTTCACTATGGCAGCGGATTTGCTCTCTGCAGCTTCAGGGTTGCCAATTAAATAGTCCCAAGCACAAAACACTCGCCAGCAAAAGGTGTAGTTTTCATCAGAAGCACTAGCAAGGCTCATTCTGGAATTTTTGGCCATTCTGGAAAATAATAATCAAATGACCCATACATTGTTATCCTTCAAACCAGGGATGATGATTGATGATGATGATAATAATAATAATAATAATAATAACAATAATAACAATAATAACAATAATAATAACAACAACGTTGGAAGGGATCTTCAAGGTCATCTAGTCCAACCCCCTGCTCTGACAGGAAACCCTATACTATTTCAGACAAATGGCTGTATAGTCTCTTCTTAAAAACCTCCAGTGTTGGAGCATTCACAGCTTCTGGAGGCAGGTTGTTCCACTGATTAATTCCACTGTCAAGAAATTTCTCCTTAGTTCTAGTTGTTTCTCTCTTTGGTTAGTTTCCATCCGTTGCTTCTTGTCCTGCCTTTAGTTGCTTTGGGGAGTAGCTTCACTCCCTCTTCTTTGGGGCAGCCCCTGAGATATTTTAACGCAGCTATCATGTCCCCCCTCATCCTTCTCTTCATTAGACTAGACATACCCAATTCCAGCAACCATTCCTTGTATGTTTTAGCCTCCAGTCCCCTGATCATCTTTGTTGCTCTTCTCTGCACTCTTTCTAGAGTCTCAGCATCTTTTTTACATCGTGGTGACCAAAACTGGATGCAGTATCCCAAGTGTGGCCTCACCAAGGCCTTGTAAAGTGGTATTAACACTTCACGTGATCTTGATTCTATCCCTCTGTTAATGCAGCCTAGCACTGTGTTGGCTTGAAGGATTCGGATTGAGGTATCTCAACCTACTAATTCTAGCTAATATCATAACTGCAGTCTCATTGGTACACACTTCCATTATTTTTAGCCCATTTCTATTCGGTTTTGTTTGCTATCTTGCCTAACGAAGAGAACTGAAGAACTTAAAATTGCTGTAGGTCATTTAATGACTTTTGAGTTCATAAAGGTATTACATTTTGGTTTAGGCAAGCTCCTTTGTTTGTTTGTTTTTTAATAAAAAATTCTTTTATTAAAACAATCAGCATTGAACATAAAATCATAGTATGCATCAATCATCATAGCACCTGGTATACAACACTAAGTATTAATCTTTGTAAACGTCTGGTTTGGTAAACATTTTTCACTCCTCACATCCAGCCTCAACTATACGCCTGTTACACTTTATTTGATTGGTGTTTCTCTTTTCTATAGTCTATCCACAGTTTCTAGTCTATCACATATTATTCATCTCAGTATTAGTACAATCTTTTATGATCCCTAACCAAAAATCCTGAGGTAAAAGTTTAATAACCTGAGGTGAATCTTATATATGGTCTATCTACTATGCTCCTTTGTTTTTCAGTTTGTTTGCTTCCAGTTCCTAGTGAACAAACTGGATAAAGTCGAATAACTAAAAAATAAAATAAAATAGGTGGTTGCCATGAAAAGTGCCACCTTACTTTTTCAACAGAATGATAAAACTGTAGGCAAACACTGCCATTCCAACAAGGAAGTAGGCAAGGGGCAGCCGGTAACCAGCACTCCCAATTTTCCTTGTCTGCCCATAGTATCCATAGAACAAAACAGAATACTGAAGGTAACCCTACAGAAATAGAAATAACATAGTTATCCGTAGCACTTCTATCTAAGAAGTGTGTGTGTGTGTGTGTGTGTGTGTGTGTGTGTGTGTGTGTCTACTAGGGAAGATTTTCTGCTTGCCCCCAAAGACCAGATGGTATCCAGATCCTGTGCAGAATGAAGTTGATCACTGGGGATCTGCTTGTTGGGAGTACTTCCAAAAGCATCTCCAGCCAAGATCTGTAAGAAAAACCAAGTCTGGAAATTAGGGAGGTAGATGGACAGGTAGATTTTACAGCACTTGCACACCACCCAGGTCATACAGAAAACAGTTTATTGAATTAGTCTCCAGACCATTTCAAGTACCCAGCTCGTATGACACCCTGTAGGATGTGCTCAAGTCCCTTCAAGATACTTTGAGACATTTCAGGGGTCTTCAGTCAAGGTCAAATGGTCCGCTCTTGGTCTAAAACAAGTTTTGGTTTGGATATGGAAATCTAAAAGGATCACTTACTTCTGGCAAAACCACAAAGGCTCCTGTCATTATGGTGAGAACAATGTTGATGCCAAACAGCCATCGCAAAAAGATAAAGTAAGAGGCAACCCCTGAGCCAAAGTGACCTAAACACAAAGAAACACATCATATCAGGCCCCCCCAAGTCTTCAAGATGTTTTCAGCTTTTGCCAGTAGGCAGACAGTGCTGGAGACAAAGGAATTTTCAACAGGATGTAAGGATACTTACGGGACGGTCTTCTGCCACATACTTCCCTACAACCGGTGAGAGCGCACAGGGTCGGCCTCCTCCAGGTCCCGTCAGCGAAACAATGTCGTCTGGCAGGTCCTAGGGGGAGGGCCTTCTCTGTTGTGGCGCCCACCCTCTGGAACTTACTGCCCCTTGAAGTCCGCATTTCTCCCACTCTTCCGGCCTTCCGAAAGAATCTTAAAACCTATCTTTGCCGGCAGGCCTGGGGATGATTGTGGATTGCTGTTTGAATGATGTATGTGTGTTGGGTTTTTTTATTTTTAAATACTTTTCTGATTTGGACTTAGACTGTGACTGATGTTTTATATATGTTGTAAGCTGCTCCGAGTCTTCGGAGAGGAGCAGCATATAAGTCCAAATAATAAATAAAATAAATAAATGTCATTTCAGCTCTCTCACGGAAAAACAAGCCTTCCGAGCTTCAGTCCATCTGATCTCCAGAAATGGGGAACAGCCAGCTGCTACTTTTCCTGACATGATCAATGTAGTCATGTCACCTCTAGCCAGGAGATGCAGTCCTGCAAGTAACTCAGAGCCAAAGAATATCGGACAATCATGATGTTGATACCACGCTTACTAGTAAACAATCAGTATTTCATCTCATCCGACATGGACAATCATCAATGGTTTCTACCTCAGCCCTTTATATGCTTATTTAATGTAAGTCTCACTGATTTGGATGGAATTTACTCTGATAAAGCATGTGTAGGATCATAGCTCCAAAACTGAAATAGATTTGTCTTAACATCTGACATATGACAAAAGTTATGGAAACTGGATTTGAATTAGCCCAACAAAAACCTCCCAATTCCTAGCATTTTCTTTTTAATTCAATGTTTTGAATTTTTTCAAGACATGTATACTTACTTTCGATTTTCTTGATTCTCATTTCCCAAGGAATAAAGATGACCATGAAGTTATATGCAAGCCTAATAAATTTTCTCCATAGCTAGAAAAGCAAAATAGCCACACACACTTAGAACACACATGCAGTCTATAATGCGTTGCCTTGCTGATTTTCTGTTATTTTCTTCCTCTAATTCACCATTATTTTACTTAATATATTTGCTTTAGTAATTATGTTCTTGAAATATTTTTATCTTGCATATCAGTAATATCAGTAATATTTTAATTCTGTAATTTTCACAGAACTTTAATACTGAAATATAAAACAAGATATATAGTAGCTACAATAATTAACTTTGCCATTCAGTTGAGTCTATATAATATTGTATTTCTGAACCAAAACACAAGCAGAAAAATCAGTTTTCCTTTTAATGTGTGTTTCTCCAACTTTTCCAGGTAGTTCACAAATTCCATTGATTAATATCAACACATTGGCATTCAAATGTTGGTGAATGTGTTCTAAACCAACTCAATACATAAATAATCTATTCTGCAATCAAGGCTAATGAATTTTATAATGCTTGCCCAGCTGCATAGCTGCTGTTGGAAGTATTTTAATTAAAGAAAGAATGGTCCAAAGCAGTGTTTCTCAACCTTGACAATTTTAAGGCATGTGGACTTCAACTCCCAGAATTCCACAGCCAGTTCTGGGAGTTGAAGTCCACATGCCTTAAAATTGTCAAGGTTGAGAAACACTGGTCCAAAGGCTCAAACCTCAGAAAGCCTTCTGACTAAAAACCAATAACGCAACCCAAGTTCAGCCTTGCAAAGACTTTGGATGATAGATAGTTGGTGTTCAGTTGCTAAATAATATTCACAATAGGTGAACTTTTCCCAATGAATCTTCCTCTGATAGAACCATGCCAGGAAAGGAGATCTGTAAACAGTATTTCTCAATTTCACTGAGATGACAATGATATCACTGGAAATATTTCTCTCTGTAAATCGAAATGCTAGGCTCATTTTCATGAAAAGTGAGCTCTGGAGCTTTTAATGAAAACCAGACCAACCTCTGCTCCAGCAGCCTGATAGCCTCTAGTCCGAGTCAGCCGACCTTCGTACTTCAATACAATCTCTTTAGCTTGTCTGCCAAGAGAAGAAAGAGATGGGGTTTTGATGACCCAAATCTCATTATAGGTCTGGTTCCGGCCATTCCCTTTTCATAAACAACATTAAACAAATGGCACCAAGTAGTGGGACTTTCTGCAGCCAAAGGCACTTTGCCCTTGTTATTTTTATAACAAATGGGAGACTCTTAATGTTCCTTCCTTTAGAAAAATCAGAGGGAAAGGGAAGGTTGCCAACCAACAGTTACAGATGCTTTATTGTTTGTTATGGAATGACCAACCCTTACAACTGTGGACCAGAGAAGAGAGCAAGGGGGGATAAAATTTAAGGAGTCAGGGGTCCACCACCCAGTCTCCAGACTTTCAGGAAAAAAATCACAAGGAAGGACAGAGCTGAGCTCTGTGAGCTGATCATTTATTTCATCTACATTTTTATAGGAGCACCCAATTCACAATGGATGCAGAGTGGCTAACTTGCCGTGACCGTGAAAGCAAATGAAAAGAAGACTGCACCACACAGCACAGGTATTGAACTAGAACATAAGAGACCCAACTTCAAGTCCCCACTTAGCCCAAAGACGTCCCTTGGTGACTATGGGCCAAACCTTCCCTCTCAGCCCAACAGCCAGGGTGGTACAAGGGTGAAGCTGTTGGAGAGGGGAGACCCAAGTTCTAATCTCCTTTCAGCCATAGATGCTGCCTGGAGGACTTAAGGCCAACCACTTTATTTCATCTTCATTGTTGGTGAAGGAAAGAATAGGCAAAAAAAAAGAGTACAATATAGGCTGCACTGGTTGCTGGTGGTCTTCCGGGTGCGCTTCAAGGTATTGGTTACCACCTTTAAAGCGCTCCATAGCATAGGACCCAGTTACTTACAAGACCGCCTTCTGACTGCAAATACCTCACACCGACCAGTTCGCTCCCACAGAGAGGGCCTCCTCAGGGTGCCATCGGCTAAGCAATGTCGGCTGGTGGCACCCAGGGGGAGACCCTTTTCTGTGGGGGCACCGACGATGTGGAACGAGCTCCCCCCGGAACTCCGGACGTGTCATGATCTCCGCACCTTCAGAAGAGAATTGAAGACTCATCTCTTCAATCAAGCCGGCCTGGCCTAGATCTCCTCAGGTTTTTAAGTAAATTTTTAAACAAGGTAGCTAGGGTTTTAAGAATGGGATTTTAATTGGTTTTAGTGACAGCCTAGGTCTTAATTTAATTTAGTTTTAAATATTTATTATTGTTATGTGTTTTAATCTGGCTGTAAACCGCCACGAGTCCTACGGGAGAGGGGCGGTATAAAAGTTCGAATAATAATAATAATAAATAATACCTTTTATTTTTGGAGAAAGGGTTGGCTATAAATCCGAGAGATACATAGCCTGCGGCTCAGATACCTTTTTCTCCAAGGAGATGCAATCATTGAACATGATTGCATTGGCTTTGCAACCTTAACACAATTGTTTCACACCAGTCATTCTCCACAAGTCACCCCGTTACCTCAATGCTCGGAGTTTTTGCCTCATGGGCCATGGCCTGCAACAAATGTTGGCCATAATTTCCTTCTGAAATTGTATGTTCTGGAAGATCTGTTCCGGATCATTGCTGTCGACCTTCTCATCCCCATTATCTTCATCTGAGTTGCTAAAAATAGCCCAACCCCACAAGAAACACACATAAGGGAAACCATGATCAATGCTTCTCTCAGAAACAGTCACAAAAAGACAGATTTGCTTATTGCCTAGCTTACAATTTCAGTGGCAAAGCTAGTCCATGTATTTTAGTCCAAACTGCCACTGGCTTAGGAGGAAAGCTTACATAGTTATTATTTGCACCAAAAAAAAGGTCTGGTTTTCCTTCTCTTACCTAGGTATGTGTGAATCTATGCCAAGCAAATCATGAACGTGGGTGACATTGCTCCATTAAACAGAACCAAAGACTTGGTTTAACTCTGCTTCAAATTTCAAAGCTGAGAAATTTCATACGGCTAAAGTCCAGTATCAGCACGGACTTGCTGTGCTGTATGTTTAATTACAAGGTCTTTCTTCCTACCCATCTGAATGGCATTATCAGATTTTTGCTATGGAGAGCTGTCCATCAATAGTTGTGCTGAAGTGGGAATTCTGACAGGTGATATTTGCCTTCCCAAGGCAATGGAAAAACAGCACCCGAAGAATTCTCTCCCTTGTACCATGTTTCAGCGGTTTGATTGAATAGAACAGAAAATCAATTCCTCACCTGTGGGGTGGTTCCGGATAGGTGTAGATGCTGGCATGTCGCTTCACAGTTTTCGATCTCTTGCAGGTTCTTGCATTTTTCGCAGCTGAACTGCTACCTCCAAATGACATCTTAGAACTTTCTGATTTTTTTTTAAAGAGTAGCCAAGTTGCAGGAAATCATCTGGGGAAAGATGATTAGAAACCAGATATAAAGAGAGTTATAAACTGACAGATGTTGAAGTGGAGTCTGTTTCCATCCCAGTCTGCATCAGACACTCCGAGAAATATCAGAAAGCTCAGAATACGTACATAGTCTTAAAGGCACAGCACATCAAAAGCTGTAGCACTGTAGCATGCCTCTCCTACATATCCAAGGGGGGGGGATGGAATCTGTTTTGGTATCGTTAGCTGCAATCCTAAATTATTGTAGCAGAAATCAGCTGATCATAGCCTACTTTATGATATGCATTTAACTCTAATCAAATCATGGAGATAATCCTAGTGCATGAAACAATCAATTCTGATCATGATTAATATTTCGGAACAGAAAGATTACACCAGTATAGCTTTACTGGATTACATCAGGGTTTTGTAAACTGGACAGCTCATTATGGAAATGGATCAAAATAACCAACTGGGTTTGGTAAGCATTTTTCACTCCTCACATCAAGCCTCAACTATACGCCTGTTACAATTTATTTGATTGGTGTTTCTCTTTTCTATAGTCTATCCACAGTTTCTAGTCTATAACATATTATTCATCTCAGTATTAGTGCAATCGTTTATGACCCTTAACAAAAAATCCTGAGGTAAAAGTTTAATAACCTGAGGTAGATCTTGGATATGGTTTATCTACTATATCTAGTCCATCACATATTGTTCAGTCACGCTTCTGAATTAACTATGAATGTAGATAGATCATATACAAGAGCTGTATTTTCAGGTCCTATGAGGACAGCTTATTAATATGAGCACAGACTTAATGTTGATTGCTTTAATATTGGAAAAGCGTACTGAATTTCTACCTCAGGATCTTTTGTTAGGGATCATAAAGCTTGATGTGAGGAGTGAGGAATGTTTACTAAACCAGACATTCACAAAAACTGATCCTTAGAATTGTATTGCAGGATATATGATGATTGCTTTTTAATATGAACTTATGTTTAATGTTGATGGTTTTAATAAAATAATTTTTAATTTAAAAAAAAAATAACCAACTGGGTCTGATTTCTTTGTAATCTGCAGGGATTCTTCAATGCACATAGAAAGTTGTTAAAAATCTAGAGGAGGGGTAATAAATAAGCACATAATGGAAGACCCTCCAATAAAGCTGGTGAGCTACAAGCAAACTCTATGCAGATGTTCAACTGTCTGGGAAAACATAGTAATGCACAATGTTGGTTTCCTCAACCTGATGTTTATTTTTATAATGTTGAGTTTATTTGCTGTTCAGGTAGGTGAGTTGCTGAAATATATACTTTAAAAAAAAAACCATACAGTATAGAATTGTAGGTGAGCAGAAGAAAAGATGGATCTCATATATATCTCCCCCCTTCCCTCTGAGCCAGCATTTCAGTTACTCTATGCACTACTGGCTGTGAGATTTCAGCCACATAAATCAAGGGTTCATGCTCTTTGTGGTGTTTTATTTTCTCCTCTTGAAGGCAGAACATTAAGTACTCACCACTAGATTTGCTGCCAAGTGCTGGTGGTTTCCATTCACACTCCCAGCTTATCTACCATATTATTATGAACTGAGAAATCTTTCCCTTCCAATGGCCAGTTAATTCTATATGACTTAATCAACTCAAATGCAAAGTATTGAGCAGATTAGTTCCCTCACTTTCTTTATAATCCTCAGCCTGCTCTGTTATTCTTTGTATAGCCAAATTCAGACTTTTAGAGAACACCGATTAAGTACAGTAGCATCAATGCTTTTAAAAATGCTTAAATTTACACAGTTTGTTTCACACGTAATGAGCCATAGCTTGAGGAATCAATCAGTTGACTGGCTTTGCACAACATAAACTAAGCCATAGACTCATAGAGCATAGTTTATAAACATGCTAAACCACAAACATGTAAATCATATCATGGCTTAGATTGTTGGGTAAATCCACTCAAAGTTTTGCCATGGGTTGAAGGGGGGAAATCTCTCAAAATGGCAGTTGACAACTCCTGTCGTTTTTATATAAATATGTAAAATAATTTTTATTTGTATTTGTTTGCTTTATTGTTTGTTGCTGGCACTTCTTGAGTGACTTGTTGAGATGAGTGGCTTTACAAATCATTTAAATAATAAATTTAAATGTAAAGCTGTTATTTAGATAATAAGAGCTAGTATTTTAAATCTGACAAGACTTCTTTGACTTCCACAGAAGACCCGTATCTTAAACCTCCAGGACTGAAATCCACAGAGGTACAGATCTGTGACTCTTTCCTTAAAGATATAAACAAGCAAAGTAGACTCTCCTTCAACAAAATGAATTGAAGCCCTGCGCACGCCTGCAATCTTGTGCTCTTGTATTTAGAATAACAGAGTTGGAAGGGATCCTGTAGGTCATCTAGTCCAACCCCAGCCAAGCAAGAGACCATACATCATTTCTGACAGGTGGCAGTCCAGACTCTTTTTGAAAGCTTCCAGTGATGAAGCTCCCACAAGTTCTGAAGACAATCTGGTTGATTGTCCTCACTGTCAGAAAATTTCTCCTTATGTCTAGGCTGAATCTCTCCTTGATCAGTTTCTTGTGTTGCCTTCAGGTGCTTTGGAAAATAAATTGACCCTCTAATAATAATAATAATAATAATAAAGTTGGAAGGGACCTTGGAGGTCATCTAGTCCAACCCCCTGCTCAGGCAGGAAACCCTATACCAACACCCACCTCTCTTTCTTTTTTTTCTTTTTTTTTTGGGGGGGGGAGGCTATCCAAAAACAAAAGAGGATATGGAAGTTGAAGAACAGACGAAAACAGCAAACGAATACTTCCAAAACGGCCTGAAAACTATAATTATCTCAGCCTTGGAAGCCATTCAGAGAGGGAGGGAGGGAGGGAGGGAGCGCTCATTCGAAGCTCCGCCCACTGCGCCTCAGCTGCCGAGGGGAAAAAAAGGCAACCACGGTGGAGAGGCTCTCATTGGCTACGGCTAAAGATGAAGGAGCTCTCTGATTGGTTGGCCCGCCTGGCGCGAAATATAAAAACAGCAGCTCTTTCAGCGCTGAGGGTTAAAGAGCCGCAAGAGTGGCTCGCGTTGCCTGCCTCCTCGCGTGTCTCCGAGGCGGCGCGCTTCTGTTGGGCAGCCGGAGAGCGCAAGCCCTGGCCCCAATCCAGCAACGAAGGGGCACTTGCGGGCCTTTGGTTCCAAAGAGTAACTTGACGTCTGTTTTTGAACGAAAATTAGCCGTAGTTCCTATTCATAAGAGGTTTTTTCTTAATGCCAAATGTGGGGGCTTTGGTTTAATGCTGGCCAGTGCCTGTTTCCAGAGAGTTGAACCCCAGGTTAAAGTAAAATTAGCCATGGTTCCTATTTGTACCCAAAAAAAAAAAAGGCTGAGGGGTCTGGGTCATACTGGAGGTGGGTAATGGATTAAAAACAGATTCTGCCTCCACCTGGTGTGTACCTGGCTCTCTCCCTCACTAGCATTATTAATTTCACTGTTAATATTGTACCTTTTAAACGTTTTTCTGTTGTTCAGATGCTGGCTAGAGTTGCCTCTTGGAGAGAAGGGAGGTATATAAATGCAGGGTTTAGTCATTTCCTAGAGAGCTTGGGCATTTGGAGCTATGGTAAATTTAGCCCAGGTGCAATTAATGAGAAAAAGCACAAAAATGAGGCAAATTTGTATGGCTTGGTCTATGGTTAACCAAGCCACTTGCTATAGAGATTTTGGGGCATTTAGAGCTAAGGTAAATTTAGCTAAGATGCAATTAATGAGAAAAGGGACAAAAAGGCACATTTGTATGCTTTGGTCTTTGGTTAACCAAGCCATTTGCCATAGAGATTTTTGGGCATTTGGAGCTAAGGTCTAAGGTGCAATTAATGAGAAAAAGCACAAAAATGAGGCAAATTTGTGTAGTTTGGTCTGTGGTTAACCAAGCCACTTGCTATAGAGATTTTGGGCATTTGGAACTAAGGTAAATTTAGCTAAGGTGCAATTAATGAGAAAAAGCACAAAAATGAGGCAAATTTGTGTAGTTTGGTCTGTGGTTAACCAAGCCACTTGCTATAGAGATTTTTGGGCATTTGGAGGTGAGGTAAATTTAGCTAATGTGCAATTAATGAGAAAAAGCACAAAAATGAGGCAAATTTGTGTAGTTTGGTCTGTGGTTAACCAAGCCATTTGCCATAGAGATTTTTGGGCATTTGGAGCTGAGGTAAATTGCATTTATTTGAAAATGCCCCCCCATGGTAAATATGTGTGGTTTGATATATTATTTTTGAGCTTGTTTTTAGATAATCGGTTTGCATTTGGCTTTGTGATATACTTAATCCATGTGCATTTTAATTTTCTGAATTTGTTTTAATATTAGCTTTAGTTTTCTTTAAGTATTAATCTTTTGAGCTCTAGGCTTTATTCATATTTATAAAAGGAATAGAATACCTAGGGGATGTCATTTTATTTGAATAGTCCTTTTTTTTTGTACCCAGAGAATACGTCAAGATTTTGTTTGAGTTGATTTTAGACTTGATCTATATTTGTAATGAGGAAAAAGTAATCTTTTCTGCCAATGTATTGTTAGTTATGATCATTTATTTCCAGAGAATAAATTTTTGCAATGTAGTGTAGTCCTTTATATGTCCCCTGTCTTTCTGAGTCAAAACAAAACAAAACAGAATTCTGGGCAAATTTTGATAAGTTAATTACATTTTCTTAAAGATGTTTTAAATGTCCCTACGACATTTTTTAGCTAAAATAAGTTGTAGAAAGTTCATAGTAATATTGCTACAGAATGTTTTTCCTAACATTTTTATCTTTAATTTCACAGGAATCAAATGCCACAGATTCTGCTGACCAACCACATCAGTCAACAGTTCATCCATAGTAGGTCAAATGGTTTTATTACTATTTTTCCTTCAAGGTTTTTCTAAAACAGTCTTGTTGATAAAATGTTTCAAATGTATTTGAATACAGGGTTGCAAATAGGTTAAACTCAGTACAGCAGGTGGCGGCTTAATGTGTAAAGTTTCATTTGCTCATGTTGCGCATGCGAACTCGTCCTTGCTGCCACCTGTCTGTTGAGTCTAAAAGGTTGACCCGCTGTAGTGCAATACCTGTTCATACAAGATATATACCTTTTTATGTGACACTCGTACTGGGAAGGAGATTCTATGACTCATTCCATGGCTCTCTCTTCCAGTCCCTGAGAAATCACTGAATGGGACTGAATGGGGCACATGAGGTGTTTCTCCTTCCTGACCCTTTTAGTATTAATAAAGAATATTTATAAGTAGGGTTAAAATTAGAGGTCCTTGGTACTCTCTGACCTTGGTGGTCTTTGTGCAGATTTTTATTACCCAGACTAGGTAATATCAACAGTAGTGAGCAGTGGGGTTTACTGTCAGTTTATATTCTAATTTTTTGCCCCTGTCAGTGTTGGTGGGATCATAGACCTTTTTTGGTTGGGCTCTTTACTTCTTCGGCAATTTCTTGATTGGGGTATTACTTACTGGATTGTTGATGTTATAATATTGAAGTTAATCTATGATCATCTGGGGGCTGATTGCAGGTGGAGAGAGGTTTAAGTCTTTTTGTGCCCTTTTGGACTAGTTGATTGGATTAGTCTATAGATCAGTGGTGGCAAACCTATGGCATGCGTGCCAGAAGCAGCATGCAGAGTCTTCTCTATGGGCATGCATGCCATTGCCCCAGCCCTGCCTCCCACCACAGCCCCCACCTCACCAGCAGCCCCCCCAAAGGTAAGTTGTCCCTGGGCATGGCCCACGCAGAGCAGCACAGCCAAGGACATGGCAGCCGGGCAACAGGGACAAGAGTCCGCCCTCGCACCCTATCACGTGCAGTTGACGCTGTGGGGCCGCGGGCAGAGGGCATGGTTGCCATGGTGAACTGCTGCGATGGGCTGTGGAGGCAGTAGATGGCCCTCTGGGTAGGCAGAGCAGGGGCAAGGCGGGGGACGTTTTTTGGGCACTTTGCCATCATTGCAATAAGTGCCCAAACAACGTTTGCCATCATTGCAATAGATATTGATGTTTTGTCTATTGATGGCTAATTTGTCAGAGTGCCAGGCTTCTAGAAATTACATTGTGTGTTAGGACATGACTAGGTCTAGGATGGTCATGTTTTCCAAATTGAAACTATGCTTAAATATCTCCATATACTGTAAAAATTGAAATGTTTTCATTGTGTCTTCAGATTGTTAGTTGGTGTTCATGGATGCATTCTGGCAGTCTTCTACCAGTTTGTCCTACATAATAGTTGTTGTAGATGACTCCTGTTTTTCCATCTCGGGCTTCTGGATCTTTTGGTTTGGTTAGGATGTTCAGCAGGGCTTTAAAAGCAGACTGCATAGGCTGAGCTGGTTCTTCCTTCCAGTCCATCAGAAATCATGGACTGGGGGAGACAGGAGGTATTTCATATTGGTGCCCCATTCAGTCCCTGAGCTTCCACCACTGGGATTCATAATGGAAAAAAACATTCCAGTGGGCGATTTAATTTCTTTAGCTGTGGCTTCCAGCCTTTCACACCAGAACCAGTTTGATTGGCCTGCTCTCTAGAAGAATCAGCACACCAAATGTAATGTTCTTGGCCAGTTCTTGGTACCAGATTGGGAAGCCTTCATGGCCTCGCCCATTTATTGCCACAGCTCGTAATTTCACCAAGAGCCAAACTGGTTCCTGGGGCTTGGCCTTAAGATGCCACAGTCCCTCTTTAAATATATAGAAATATATAGGAATATATTGGTGTGCACTTTAACTTCTTTAGCTGTGGCTTCCAACCTCTCGGAACAGAACCAGTTTGATTGGCCTGGCTCTTTAGAAGAATCAGCACACCAATTGTAATGTTCTTGGCCAGTACTTGGTAGCAGATTGGGAAGCCTTCATGGCCTCACCCATTTATTGCCACAGCTCGTAATTTCAAGAAGAGCCAAACTGGTTCTTGGGGCTTGGCCTTAAGGTGCCACAGTCCCTCTTTAAATATGTAGAAATATATTGGTGTGCACTTTAATTTCTTTAGCTGTGGCTTCCAACCTCTTATTCCACGAACCAGTTTGATTGGCCTGGCTCTTTAGAAGAATCAGCACACCAGTTTTAATGTTCTGGGCCAGTATTTGGTACCAGATTGGGAAGCCTTCATGGCCTCACCCATTTATTGCCACAGCTCGTAATTTCACCAAGAGCCAAACTGGTTCCTGGGGCTTGGTCTTAAGATGCCACAGTCCCTCTTTAAATATATAGAAATATATTGGTGTGCGCTTTAATTTCTTTAGCTGTGGCTTCCAACCTCTTATTCCACGAACCAGTTTGATTGGCCTGGCTCTTTAGAAGAATCAGCACACCAATTGTAATGTTCTTGGCCAGTACCTGGTTCCAGGTTGGGAAGCCTTCATGGCCTCGCCCATTTATTGCCACAGCTCGTAATTTCACCAACAGCCAAACTGGTTCTTGGGGCTTGGCCTTAAGATGCCACAGTCCCTCTTTAAATATATAGGAATATATTGGTGTGCGCTTTAATTTCTTTAGCTGTGGCTTCCAACCTCTTATTCGACGAACCAGTTTTATTGGTGTGCACTTTAATTTCTTTAGCTGTGGTTTCCAACCTCTTATTTCAAGAACCAGTTTGATTGGCCTGGCTCTTTAGAAGAATCAGCACACCAATTATAATGTTCTTGGCCAGTACTTGGTAGAAGTTTGGGAAGCCTTCATGGCCTCGCCCATTTATTGCCACAGCTTGTAATTTAACCAAGAGCCAAACTGGTTCCTGGGGCTTGGCCTTAAGATGCCACTGCCCTGTTCCAAAATGTTGAAAAAATTTTTTTTAGCTTAATACTGATTGTTCTTTTCTAATTTCTCCTTTTTACAGGTGTTGGCTGTTGAATAGGTGTGTTTTAAGGAAAAAATGACTCTTTTTTGGTTTATTTGTGCGTTGTTTTTGGTATAAGTATCATCTGGTATGGTGCTAATGTCTCCTGGTTTGTTTTTTGTGGTATTTGTTTTGCTTTTTTAGGATGGTTTGGTTCTGATTCTTGGTAGATATATTTGCTGTATGGTTTGCTTTTTTCTGATAGGGTGTTCTAAGTTATGGCTATGCGTTCCTCCAGGCCTTCTTGTCCTCTACCATCTTCTGGAGTCCACTACTGCTTCAGTGACTCCATCCAGCCACCTCATTCTCTGTCGTCCCCTTCTTCTCTTGCCCTCCATCTTTCTCAGCATCAGGCTCTTCTCCAGTGAGTCTTTCCTTCTCATCAGGTGGCCAAAGTACTTGAGTTTCAACTTCAGGATCTGGCCTTCTAAAGAGCACTCAGAGTTGATCTCCTCTACGACTGATCGGTTTGATCGCCTTGCAGTCCAGGGGACTTAAGATATAGATAACTTCTTTTAAAATTGTGGATTTCTGCACTTTGTCATTTTCTTCCTCATAACACACCTATTAACAATGTCCAAACAAGCTGAAACTGGTGCCAGATGAACAGGAACTGTCAAGGTAAACAACAATGTTTCATTTAAGCTGAAATATGGGAAGAAATTTGAAACCTTCCATAAATGAACCATGGTCATGGTTTGTAGGAAATAAACACAATTAAGAAATAAACACAAATATTCTCAAGTGTTCGGCTTCTTACAGGCAATTTTCTTCTAAATTGTATACTAACTTTTAGGCCCCCATCAAATTCTCACTAACAGCGCTTACTCTTACATTTTAACTGGTTTTGGAGGATTTTGTAACCCTTATTATTCTCCATCTTGTAAAAGTAGAATATAATGTTGGGAGTTTAAATAATTTTTACTGTGGCTGTCATTTTTTTAACAACTGATTTCTGGAGCCTGCTGTATTGGTAGAATAAAAAAAAACTTGCGTAGGGATTGTGGGAGATGTCATTATCTTCTCCACAGCACATCATAGATGGAAACTCCTATTCATTGGTTCTAATTTTAAACCTATATTTTCTCTCTTCTCCCAACAGAAGTGTTCCAGTGGAAAGTCTGGTAGACAACAAAAGTTCTTCAGCTGATTGTCCATTCTGCCTGCTGTGACATCATTTAAGAACAGTGACGTGTTACATCTTCGTCCTTCATCGTTTAATTCAATTCTTTTAGTGCTGTTGTGTTTTACTGTTTTATAACTATGTAATTATTGTTTCTTTGTTTTACATTTTTTGTAATATTATTGATTGGGTTTTGTGTTGTAAATCGCTGAAGGATGGTTATGTTAGAAGCGTGAAAGATAAAATATAGGTGAAATAAAGTCTTGCTATTAGAAATAAACTGCTATGTCTCCTTGACGATGATAGTGAAGATATAGCAAAGAGCTTGGATCTGTCCTGTTGCCATTGGCTATTGTGAATACCTGCCTTCCAATGATTTTGGCTTTTCCTGTGTTCAGAAATATACCAGCTGATAATAGGCCATTGAGGAAGAGAAATGGCACAGGAGGAACCAGATGTGAGCTCTCTGTGCTATTATTTACCTCACACTGTCTGCTGCTCTACCAGTGTGCCAGCCAAATTATCTTTAAACATGAAAATAGGTTTCCAGAAGACTACTGGACCTGTGTCCAGAAATAGCCTGAAGGACAATTGATCAGGATGAAGCAAATCCACACCAATAATCTTGTCACTTGAGCAGTTTTAAAGGTTGCTTCAGCTTTCTTCCCAAGCACCCACCATCCAACCATTAAAAATACTTGGCTTATTTCTTGCTGGTAGCCAATCCTAGGTGGGAGGGAAATCCAGCCAAGGAATTCACAAAGTGTTGCCTTTAAGTTGTGCTACATTAAAATATGGAGGACACCACAATAACTAATCTCCTTGCTGATGCAGAATTCGGCTTGGGGTGGTGCAAATTAGGTTGATAGACATTTCTGGTAACTCAGGCACTGAAGGAATATGCATTTATACAGCTGGGAAGAAGCACAATAGTTCTCACCACTGCCCCCATGCCCAATATTACTTGGGCTCTTTTTTGCCTAAGTTTTTTTACTTATGCATGAGCAATATTCACAAAGTTGCACATGTGCAAGGCTGTATGTATGCTTTGTTCTCAGCAGCAAATGAAAATACCAAGTGTCCAGAGAATGCAACATACCTGTCTTCCGCTGACAAGTAGCTTTTCTAGGCATTCATGGACCTGCCAACAATTCAAGAAAGGGTTTGGAATGTAGGTATCTACAGCCAATCACTCAGTGCCATTATCTCCTATTACAACTCCCACACAATTTACTATTGCCTATATCAGTGATGGCAAACCTTTTAGAGACCGAGTGCCCAAACTGCAACCAAAAACCTACTTATTTATCGCAAAGTGCCAGAGCTGCATTTTGGTGTCCTCAGGGGTGGGCATGGGTGTGGTTGCAGTGGACATGGCAGACTGAGTGGGTGTGGCCAGGGCGGGCATGGCCACCTTGTTGCTCTGGGGAACACCTGTGGGGGCTGGGCAGGAATGGGGGAGATCCAGGGGGTCTCTGGTGGGTGGGGCTGTGGGCAGGAGGATCGTCCTGCGGGGTGTGGGAGGGGGTAGGGTGGGGTGCCATTGCTGCAGGGCAAGGTGAGGCAGGGGCGGCTGCTGTCTTGACACCATCAGCCCACACACACACAGGCCAGCGAGCGCATGGGGGGCACGCTCTACCACCTCTACCTGAGCTTGCTAGCCAGCTGCTTCGCCTCCTTTGTGCTGAGTGGGACTGCCACTCCGGGCACCAGCAATGGCCTAATGGACCTGTGCGAGCTGGCGGCGGTGACGGCAGGTGTGCCCACAGAGAGGGCTCTGAGTGCCGCCTCTGGCACATGTGCCATAGGTTCGCCATCACTGGCCTATACAGAAGAGCCTGCAAACAATGAGGCTCTTCATTCTCTGGAGACAACAGACACTGCAAACTTGAAATTTCAGCAGTTAGTTTACACACTTCAGCATCAATCAGTTTGTTCAATTTGCACAAAGATTGAAAGTGTGTATATGAATGTAGGGAGTGTGCCACCAACTAAACCAAAAGTAGAGCTAGAAGAAGGTCGGATTTGGTAACCCTACTACCAAAACAGTATATTTCATTGCTTTTTCTTTTGGTGGGGGTGGAGCTGGAGACTCTGGGCCAGGAATGTACCACCTCCAATTTTCAGGGATTGTATATTAAGTGGTGCCTAAATAGTTAATATATCCATGACTTTACCCAGTTAACTCATTTTACATCATTCTGCAATACACAACCAGAAAGCAGGTTCACGCAATATCCTTAAAAATAAGGGTTGTTCCAAAAGTGTTTTTTTTCTTTTTTCAAAAGGCAACTGGACAGACATGGCCCTTTCCATATCAGTTGTTAAGCTACATAACCAGGGAGAGAAAATACAGCAAATACAGATGGATCTCAACTTACAACAGTTCATTTAGTGACCCTTTGAAGATACAATGTCACTGAAAAAGTACTGCTCGTTTTTCATGAACAACTTCAGCGCTAATAGATTCATAGCACATGGGTATGCTTAGGAGGGCTCTGACATTTCAAGACTGCCTTATCCACCTTTGCTGCTAAAATACATGGGAAAATCCCATTGGGGTGCAAATCCACATTGAATGGATGCAAACTCAGTGTGCAAATAGTGTCCATTGAGATGCATTGCTTTTAAGAAAGTTGTGATCGTTATCTCTATCAGTGAGTGCTAAGCAAAGATTTTCATTCATTTATTGGATTTCTATGCCGCCCTATTCCAAGGACTCAGGGCAGCTCACAGCATAAATTCCTGAATTCTCTTAGGGTTAGGGTTAAGTCCCCATGAATTTGGAGAGAAAAAGACATCCCCAATAGAATAATAGCACGTGGGTATGCTTAGGAGGGCTCTGGCTTTTCGAGGCTGTCGTAAAATACATGGAAAGATCCCATTGGAGTGCAAATCCACTTAGTTAGGGTTAGGTCCCCATGAACTCAGAGAGCAAAACAGACATTGCCAATAGATTTGTATCGCATAGACATGCTTCGAAAAGCACTTCCTCCCTTTTCCCGTATGTCCACACGTTGTGAAAAGAAAGAGCCAGGATCAAGGTAGAAAATAAGAAAAGGAAAAGAAACACAAACTGAAGAGATTGTAGCAGCATTTGATCTTCTTTTACAGAATTCTTCTGGATTATTAGGGGAGGACAGGGCAGCTATGTCTGAAACATCAACTTCATTTCACGTTTTAGTGGCTTGCTCTCTTCTAAATTTGAAAGTCTGTTGCTCAATTATTTTAGAGCTATCCTGAATCGCTACCAACCAGATGCAGGATGCTTTCATCAGACTGAATGAGAATTGAGTATTGGGGACGGGGGGAAGAGAAAGAATTCAGATAAACTCTTTGCTTAGCACTCATTGCATTATTATTATTATTTTAAATATGTTTTATTAATTTTATAATTTTACAATAAATGCTTAATAATTAGATAAACAAAAAGAATTCCAGAATAAAAACATACTTATACAACTCTACTTAATACATTCTTGTTCATCTTTCTATTGCCCTTCGCCAGACAAAACAAAAATCAACATACATTCATTTAGATTCATATATACAATACTTTAAATGAAATAAAACAAATACCTACACTTGACTATAGGTGCCGCTCGGACATCACCCCCCACCACCACATCCACCCTCTCTCTTCCTCCCTATCTTCTCCTACTTCCCTTTTCCTCCACCTCTCTCTTTCTCTCTCTCTCCACTTCCTCTTCTCCTCCAACCTTCCTACTTCCTTCTCCCCTCTTACACTCTTCCCCCTTCAGATGTAGTGCAGAGTGGTGTCCGAGCGACACCCCTCTCCAAATTTTTCAGGCACTCATTGCATTATTGACAGAGATGATGATCACAACTTTCTTAAAAGCTCAAGTGCAATGCCTCTCAATGAGCACTATTTGCACACTGAGTTTCCATCCATTAAATGTGGAGCAATGTGATCATATGTACACGAAGAAGCTCTTAGCAGTGCTGGGATTTTAAGTGCCATCTGGCAAAATGGGCACAGATGATCAATTATAAAAGATAAGAATTTGCTTATATTCCCATATGGGAGACTTTGGAAAAAGGAAGTTGAGTGTGTTATGGCCATAATGGATATTTGCCAGTCCTGTGAATCTTGCCAATGTCATCACCCTTTGGGATTCTATCACTATCCTCATGCAGCTCTCAAGCACACAGCACAGGCTCGCATGCTGAAAAATCACAAGAGGCTGATCTATCTACTCATGCCTATATGGCAAGTCACTAAATGGAAACTGACAGCTTTTCAGTAAGGTATTTCCAGGCTGGCCATTCACTCTTCCTGAACAAATTGCAGTATAAAGATGTTCTGTTCCAACTGAGCCATGTTTGAGTCACAGGAATTTCCTGAGCACTAGTGTATGCTCTACTATCCATAGCTAGTCATGGAATATAGACTAATAGAGTTGAAAGAGAAATTGTAGGTCTTGTAGACCAACCTCCAGTGATGGAGCACCCATGACTTCCAAAGGTAAGCTGCTCCACTGATTAATTATTCTCACTGTCAGATTATATTATATTTATATTTATTAAATTTCTATACCGCCCCTCTCCCGAAGGACTCGGGGCGGTGTACAGCCTAAAATTTAAAAAACATATAAATATACAAAATTTAAAATAATTAAAAATAAATTAAATCATTTGGCCAAAATCCCATTTAAAACCCAAAACATACAAAATTTAAAATCTTAAAAAATACTCAGTCCCCCTAAAACATTTTGACCCTATTGGAACCGAAGCTTCTATGCCAGGCTGGCCTGTCGGAAAAGGAATGTTTTTAGTTCCCGATGGAAGGTGCGTAAATCTGTTATTATACGGAGTTCAGGGGGGAGCTCGTTCCATAACGTAGGAGCTCCCACAGAGAAGGCTCTCCCCCTGGGGGTCGCCAGCCGGCACTGTCTGGCCGACGGCTCCCTGAAGAGGCCCTCTCTGTGGGAGCGTACCGGACGGCGGGAGGTATTTGCTGGCAGTAGACGGTCCTGTAAGTATCCGGGTCCGATGCCATGGAGCGCTTTAAAAGTGGTCACTAACACCTTGAACCGCACCCGAAAGACCACCGGCAACCAGTGCAACTCACACAGGAGCGGTGTTACGTGGGAGCGCCACGACGCTCCCATCACTACCCGCGCGGCCGCATTCTGGGCAAGTTGGAGCTTCCGGATGCACCTCAAGGGGAGCCCCATGTAGAGAGCATTACAGTAGTCCAGCCTGGAGGTCACGAGGGCATGAGTGACTGTGCGTAGCGAGTCCCGGTCTAGGAAGGGACGCAACTGGCGCACCAGGCGAACCTGGTGGAACATCCTCCCGGCCACGGCCGTCAGATGGTCCTCTAAGGACAGCCGTGAGTCCAGGAGGATTCCCAAGTTGCGAACCCTTCCTGTGGGAGCCACTGTTTCGCCCCCAATACACAGCGATGGAATCAGCTGGCTGTACCGGGACGACGGTAACCACAGCCACTCGGTCTTGGAGGGGTTGAGCTTAATGCTAGGTTGGCTCTCTCTCTAATGATCTTCCACCCATTGCTTCTTCTCCCTTCAGGTGCTTTGGAGAATAGGTTGATCCCCTCTTCTCTGTGACAGTCCCTCAAGTACTGGAACACTGCTATCATATCACCCCTAGGCCTTCTCTTCATTAGACTAGACCAGGGTCTTCAAACTTGGCCCTTTTATGACTTGTGGACATCAACTCCTAGAATTCCTCAGCCAGGCACGCTGGCTAAGGAATTCTGGGAGTTGAAGTCCACAGGTCATAAAAGGGCCAAGTTTGAAGACCCCTGGACCAAACAAACCTAGTTCCCGCAGTTGTTCTCTTTACCCACCCTAATTTACCCACTGGTTCTGATGTGTCCCACTCTTTCTCTCCCTGTTACCTATGGCTCAACCCTGATGCATATGTAATTTCTGATACTTTTTATTGGAAACAGATTAGGAAGGCGATGCTAAGACCCCTTTGCCGTGACCGGATGGTAGAGTTGAATTGGTAGGCCAATGAACTTAGTACAAGATAGTTTAATATGTTCTTGCTCATCCCACTGTAGCCTCTGTGTATATTCTGCAACTCTATAAGCCACCCCATTATAAACAGGAGAAAAGCAAAGTATATTACCAATGCTTTACAGCAGTGAAATGCTCCCACTTAAATATAAGCCATCTGTTTCAATCACCAAATCAGTTCAGCAAAAAAAAAAAAAGTCTGCTAAATCTAAGAGTGATGATGTTGATGATGATCCAGGTTAATTCAGCCAAGAAGATTAGCTCTGCTCTGCAATAAGCCTGACATATTTTATCAGGAAGGAGAATGTTATGGGGCTTAGCAACAAACATATGCACAAGATATTTCACGATGAAGCACCATGTTGATTGACATCCGTGATGCTAAAAAAAAGTGAAAGCAGGAGGAGATGTTTATAAGCCACATCTCCTGCATGGAAAATGAAAACTTAGATGGTAAATATGGTTGATTCTTTTCTTAACAGTGAAAGTTGCCTTTCCACTGTAGCCTGTGCTGTAACTTTACCCACCCAACATGTAATCTGATTTATCTGTAAACCATCCAGAATTACTTAGTGAGATGGGTGGTGGCTAAGATAGGTGAGAGGGAGGGAGGGAGGGAGGGAGGAACGGAGGTGGATGAATTGAGATAGATAGGTCGATGGATGGATGGATGGATGGATGGATGGATGGATGGATGGATGGATGGATAGATAGATAGATAGACAGACAGATAGACAGACAGACAGACAGACAGACAGACAGACAGACAGACAGACAGAATAGAGAGGAACCGGGTGAAGATAGATAGATAGATAGATAGATAGATAGATAGATAGATAGATAGATAGATAGATAGATAGATAGATAGATAGATAGATAGACAGAATAGAGAGGAACCGGGTGAAGATAGATAGATAGATAGATAGATAGATAGATAGATAGATAGATAGATAGATAGATAGATAGATAGATAGATAGATAGACAGACAGAATAGAGAGGAACCGGGTGAAGATAGATAGATAGATAGATAGATAGATAGATAGATAGATAGATAGATAGATAGATAGATAGATAGATAGATAGACAGAATAGAGAGGAACCGGGTGAAGATAGATAGATAGATAGATAGATAGATAGATAGATAGATAGATAGATAGATAGATAGATAGATAGATAGATAGATAGATAGATATGGATAGACGGATGAATAGACACACACACACAGAGAAATCTTATTCAGATCTTATTCTGTCCTGGCAAACTCAATATGGAAGAAAGGAAGTCATCCTAAAATTTTAACCCACATCATTTGGTCCACAATGAGAAAACAACTTTCTCCATGTCTGCTTTGGCAGTCTACAGCACATAGACCTGCCTTCTCCAATCAAACCTCTCCAGATATGTAGACCAACTCTTACAATTTCTTTGATGAGAATTCTGAATTATTTTGAAGTCCACAGAGCTTAAGGGTACCCAGGTGTGGGAAGACTGATCCAGATTTTTATACTGATGAAGAAATCTGCACTTGAAGGGGTGAGAGATAAATCACTACAGCCCAGATTGTAGGAATGTCACTCTTTCCACCATCCCACAGAGACTCCCTCATCCATTCCTCTCCATAAAATAGTAATGACAGAGGACTGCTCCAGTATAAAATCTTTAGCAGGGAGGAAGCTCTTGGTAATAAATATTTCCAAAGGAATAATAAAATAATTATTATTCATTCTCCTTCTAAAATAAAAGACAACCTGAATAAGAATGACAGATAATCAACGGGGTTTTGCCAGCCGGTGAAATATTAATGGCAGTTGGAAATAAAAAAAACCTCTGCACAGCAGTCATTTTACCCATTGGGTGATCTTGGCATTGGAGTCATGGGCATTTGTTGCCTTCCATTTCTAATGCCAATCCTAAATTATTTTCTCATATACTTTCTACTTCTCCACTATGGAAACAACTCCATACCCTCACATCCTGCCTCCAGTCTATTGTACAGGAAATGGAACAGAGATATAATCATAGAGCTGAACACATTGACACCAAGGAGAAGTAACATAAACCCCAAGAATGCCAAGAGAGCCAGGTTTTTAATCAGTGTCACTCCACTTGGCACCATAGGTGTCAGTGTCAAAACCCCCACTGCTATTTTCAAGCAGCCCTAAATTAGATAATTAGCCAGGCATGGGAACTCAGGAGCTGAACAGCCACAGTAGCTGTCAACCCCACTGCTAAAACAGAAAGGGACAAGTTTAGCAACAGAGGTGGAGAACAGCTTTGAAAGGCAGAATCAAGAGGGAAAACAATGACTCTGATGCAACTCTGGGGTTTTTTTTTGTTTGTTTTCTGTTTTGCAGTCTGGAGCATGATCTCATGTGAAACCTCTGTATCAATTAGATTAACAGCATTCGTCCCGCAGGTAAGAGAGCAGATCTAACACAGCAGACATGACGGTACGTATCAAATCAATCTCAAGAATATGATGTAAGTGTTCCAAACAGGCTGAAACTGAGATTACTTCACCACAGCAGCATAATTTTTGATAGCAATAGCACTTATATATTGCTTCATAGTGCTTTACAGCCCTCTCTAAGTGGTTTATAAAGTCAGCCTATTGTCCCCCAACAATCTGGGTCCTCATTTTACCAACCTCGGAAGGATGGAAGTCTGAGTCGACCTTGAGCTGGTCAGGATCAAACTACTGGCTGTGGGCAGAATTAACCTGCAATACTGCATTCTAACCACTGCACCACATGGCTCTTTAATTTACCCTTATCTTTGCTACCCAGGAGAGCTGGGAAACAGCCATGTCTCGCTGTCTTATGTACTCTCCACTGTTTTGAATATTGTTACTGAGGTGTGAAATTATAAATGTGGATGCAGCAGCCACATTACAAAAATAACATTGACTTTGGTTTCAAACTGTGTTTCTAAAAGAACTAGGCATCTTAAAGAAACCTCCAACCTGGTGACATCTATAAATATTGGACTGTAATCCTAATCCACCAACAATCATGATTAATTAGGCAGCACAGAGATGTTCTGGCTAACATTCCTTGGAGGATCCAGTGAAGAAACGCCCTCAAGAACCATGATTATCTTCTAGAACGGACAGAATATGAGCTTGACAGTAATGTGGAAGTGAAGTGAAGCATCCAACAGCTTCAGATGCCTGACATAATATTTTTATTTTAGTTTTCCCCCATAATATATCTCAGCAAAGTCTGTTGTTGGTCTATCAACTTTTAGGATAAATACCTACTAATTTGCTATATTCTAACCACATTCTTTGGTTAGAATGTGGAAATATTAATTCCTCTTTCTCGCTAGTTCTCACATTTTAGTCCTTTACAAGTCAGGTCAATATTATCTCAGTCATGGTCTAGATAAAAATAAGCATTTCCACCATTTAAAGCAGGGCACAGACAGGTGGAAGGAAGATTTATGTGTGTTTTTATTTTTGATGGTTAACAAATCCCAACACATTAAGTTGTTATAAGTTCTTTCTTCTCTTCTATATGCATTGCTCACAAGATGGCAGCAGAGACTGCCTCATTGGAAGATGGGTCAGCATGAGTTAATTTAATAGTAACAGAAAAGGATAGCTTTGGCCTGTTTTATAATTAGCTAATGAAGTTAGTAAATGAAGTTTACTGGATCACCAAAACAATTTCCATCTCAGACATGATAGAAAAGGTCTTTAGACCCTTTCAACCCAGGCCCTGATAAAGCTGGGCTTACTCAGTTTTAGCCACCATCTCATGACTGTTCTTCAGAGCAGCCTCTCCAATCTTGGGAGACCTCCAGATACATGGAAGGCAATTCAGAATTTTCAGATGCAACCCTCCTGGCTGTGAAAATGGACACACCCAGCCTTGGGAAGGCAGACACAAGTTGGGATCTTTCTTTCAACTCCAGAAAGACCACTGGCTTCCTTTCCCATTTGCTACTGAAATGATTTTCTCTGTTATTATTTCCCGTCCTTCCTTCTCCCCATTCTTCATGCACCGTCTACTTTATTTATTTTTATTGCCTGCTGCTTTGGGGCATTCCATGAACGAACCAACGGGCCAATCAAATAAAGGTGAATCGCCACATTTCCCAAAGAGCTATTTTTACCAGCCACCATTCCATGGGGTCATAAGAAATAAAGAGCTTATGTGCTCTGCAGTGTGCTTTGGTGGCAAGCCATGCTCGAGCACGTTGCTCGCGAGAGCCGTCGCTGCAGATGGATCCATCGGACAAAGGAACCTGTGTGCGCTTGGCAAACTGGATTTAGCATTCAAATCGCCAACTCCAGCGAGGAGGGGGAGGAAGAGAAAGAATTTGCATGGGACTTCTATTAAATTAACACAGAGCGTGTCAATGGCAACCCTTACACAACACACAGCTGACCGGGTTCATTCCAGGATATTAAAACCTGCCTATCTCTGGGGCAGGATCCGATCTGTTGTGACATTTTTATTTAGCAACCTTCCTTGACGCAGTTGTTAAGCGAATCGCTGCCATTGTTAAGTTAGTAACCTGGCTGTTAAGTAAATCTGGCTTCCCCATTGACTTTATGATGCCGCAATAGTCACACATGTGAGTCCGTGGCCCAGCGTCTGGATTTTAATCTTTGTTAAACATATTCCCAAGTGTGTTTGTGTGTGTGTGTGTGTGTGTGTGTGTGTGTGTGTATGTATTTATGTATGTATGTATGTATATCTGTGTGTATATATATACAGTATGTATGTATATCTGTCTGTGTTTGTGTGTGTGTATGTATGTATGTATGTGTGTGTGTGTATATATATATTGTTGACAAAGAAATAAGGGATTTCTGAGATAGCTATTTCGAGTTATTTAACTCTCTTCAGTCAGAACTCACCCTTCCGGGATTCGATATATTTGTTTTCTGAGGTTTTCGCGGGTGTTTGTATGTAGGTCTTTGGTTCTTCGGGTTTTCTCCCACGTAGAATTTGAAGTGTCTTGGCAACGTTTTGGCGAAGTCACATTCGTCATCTTCAGGCTGGTGCTTTCGGCTTGGTGCTTCTAGCAGCAAGAAGCATTGCTGCTAGAAGCCCCAAGCCGAAAGCACCAGCCTGAAGATGACGAATGTGACTTCGCCGAAACGTTGCCAAGACACTTCAAATTCTACGTGGGAGAAAACCCGAAGAACCAAAGACCTATATATATATATATATATGTATATGTGTGTGTATATATATATATTATGTGTGTGTGTATATATATATGTATGTATATGTGTGTATATATATACTGTATGTATGTATATGTGTGTATATATATATGTATATATATATTGTGTGTATACATATATATATGTATATGTGTGTGTATATATATATGTATGTATATGTGTGTATGTGTGTGTGTGTATATATATGTATATGTATGTATGTGTGTGTGTGTGTGTGTATACACACACACACACACACACACACAGAGAGAGAGAAAATAAAATGCAAGGTGGAGGGCGAATCTCCCCTAAACATTTTGCCCTTTTTCAGAGAGTTCAAAAGGCAAACCTTTATTACTGCTGAATCCTGGGATGAAGCTGTCTCCGTACAAGAAACATGTCGTAGATTAAATGGGGACAGTCCCATTTACTATCTCATAAACGACAGTTGCTTCTCCATCAGACATTGTTGAAGATTTTTCTGTGCTGCATTTATTTACTCAGATAATTCTGGGCTAGGCTAAGGATGAAGAAGAGGTTTGTTCTATTGATGAAACCAGTGTCTTGGTGCTCATAACCCTGCCTTGAGGGGGGGGGCTCTGCTAGACATACAAGATGCATTCACTATTTCCAGAAACTCAAGCAATGTGATTGACACGCAGAGAGTGAAAACCACACTTGCAATCAAACCTAAGAGCCTGGGATTCAATTTGATAGCCTTGCGCCCAAAATGTTTTCCAGCATTTTTGCCTTCATCGTTCTCCATTCTTTTTTTCCCCTTCTTTTTCTTTTACTACTAACAAAAAAATGAGTTAAGGACTTCTTTTGAAAACTTGTTACAACCATAAAAGAATACTTAAACACAGAATTTGGGGGGGGGGGTGTTCTGGATACATTTTCTAGAAGAGGGGTGCTCATCCATAGCACATGGGTCTCCCAAGTTTCTCCCACTGCCCAGGACAGTGGTGGCGAACCTATGGCACGGGTGCCAGAGGCAGCACTCAGAGCCCTCTCTGTGGGCACGCGCATCGTCGCCCCAGTCCTAGGCCTTCAGCTGGTTTTTACAAAACCTTTTCGCTTTAGGCCTCTGCCGCCATGCGCAAAAAAAAAAGGTTCAATCAATTTCAACTTCTCGCGGGAAAAAAAAAGATCTTGCAAAGTTGGAACTGATTGATTGAACTTTTTAGTCCCACCCAGTCTGCCTTTACCACCGCAGCCACGCCCACCCAACGGGCCACGCCCACCCAATGGGCCACACCCGCCCGGCACTCAACGATGCATAAGTGGGTTTTGGGTTGCTGTTTGGGCACTCAGTCTCTACAAAGTTCGCCATCCCTGGCCCAGGAGAAAGGGGAAAATGTTTCTTCCTGCTATTTTGTGTGATAGCACTGAATTACTTTGGCACCCTTACTTGGCCCTTCCTTCATCCAGCCAGTTTGGTCTAGACCAGGGGTAGGCAACCTTGGCTCTTTTATGACTTGTGGACTTCAACACCCAGAATTCCTGAACCAGCCGTGCTGACTCAGGAATGCTGGGAGTTGAAGTCCACGAGTCATAAAAGAGCCAAGGTTGCCTACCCCTGGTCTAGAGATTAAAGCACCAGGCTAAAAACCAGGAGACTGTGAATTCTAGTCCCACTTTAGGCATGAACACCAGCTGGGGGACCTTTAGCCAGTTACCAGGCGACCGTGAGTTCTAGTCTCACCTTATGCTTGAAAGCCAGAAAAAACTACTTTGGGCTGATCACTCTCTCTCTCTCTCAGCCCAACTTACCTCCTAGGATTGTTACCATAGGGAAAATAGGAGAAGGGTTGGGTATGTTCACTGCCTTAAGTTATAAAAATAATAAAGGCAGGATATGAGTAAAATAATAAAATTAAATCCAGTTCAGGTTTCCCTACTGCGTACTCTATCCAGAGTTCCACAATCAGTATGACCACTTTACAAATTCCAGGAGTTGAAGACTATGCATCTGGAGAATGGGTGGGTTTGTGAAAGGCTATTCTAGTTTTATAAACGCCTAATTAAATGATTTGACCACCATTTTGGCTTCAGAAGGAGAAGAAAGAGGAGGGTGAAAATAGGAAAGTAAAGTAGGAGAAAGGTTGGATACTGGACAACTGTGACCCAAGTTTGGCATTCAGGATCAAATTCCAGAGCTCTTAGCCATGGGGAAAATGGTCAATATGAGCGCATTATTTGCTAGGACATTGTCACACCCTTCAATAAGCAATATGTGAGGACAACAGTACATTAGTTCAACTGAAAGCATGCTATAAGCACGGATACACCAGTAAGATTCAAGCTAATTAGTACCACATTCTTTCTTAGGTTTTATTTTTAAGCACTGCTAAAAATATATTTTTAAAAGTTAGAGGTTGGCAGGCTGGCCAAAGACATGATTACAGATGATTATTTTACATATTCTTCTTCTTCTAAAAATATGTTTCTCTTTCCTGCTAAAGAAACATATCCTTAGATTCAAAGAGTACAGAGTTAATTTCCAGATTACTTTTATGATTCATAACGGAGCGGGGGGGGGGGAAGAAGCATGACCATCTCTGCTGTGTATACTGTAGCTGAAAAGTGAGAATGGAAAGGGACTAACAACTGGACTTGGAGCTCTTCCAATTCTCTGGGATCATTTAGTGATTCAAAGTCACCGGCCTAATTTGGAGGATTCTTCTGTACAGGAGAAGAACAATGCAGAGAATGTAAACAAGTGTCTGCCATGTACAGATGGGCTACAGGAAATCCAAGAAGTGCAGAGAAACTGGTACTGCAGCAAAATGCAAAAGGTTTGAGATCCTACTGATTGGATTCTGAACTACCACTTCTGCATGTCACTCCTCTGTTACCCTTCTCTGGAATGCCATGTGAATTGCATACGCAGCATATATGAATTTATATGCATATATACTCATTTATGGAGAGAGATATACCTACATGCATGCACGCACAGTTACTAGACGGGACCCCGATATCAAATGCATCTAGTTGACCAATACTTGACCTGCAGGGTTCTTATGTTCTTAAGGTGTCCCCACATTATGTTCATTAAGTCCTCTTTCTATAAACTGATTACACTCTTTATTGCTGCTTTAGGATGGGGCGGATCAGTTGATTGTACTCTCTACTTTCTCCCTCAAGTTAACTTTAGGTAAGGTGGACAGCCTATACATTTTATAAATAAATAAATAAGACTATCCTGCACAAATTAATACTTGGGATAGTTTTTTCTTTTTTAAAAAAAATATAATAAAATCTTCATACCTTGATAACCACAGCAACACACGACAGATTGTATTATCCACTGAGACTTCTGCAATTAGTTACAGGAAGAATGCAGACCAAGGCAGAAGTACTGCCTCCATCGTAACAGAGCCTTCTCTGTTGCTGCCCCAGCCCTCTGGAACCAGCTTCCCTCGGAGGTTCGTACTGCTTCCTCCCTCCTAGCTTTCCGAAAACTGTTGAAAACTCATTTATGCAGACAGGTTTGGGGCGTGTGAGCTGCACTCTGCCCCTGGGCCTTTGACTGTGACTGTGTGTGGTATGAGTGAAATAAATTACCTAGTTTTTATACTGTAAATTAGTAATTTTAATTGTTTTTATGTTATGTTTTTGTATTCTTGTTGTGAGCCACCCTGAGTCTTGGGAGAAGGGCGGCATATAAGTTTAATAAATAATAATAATAATAATAATAATAATAATAATAATAATAATAATAATAATAATAATAATAATAATAAATACCATAGTCTGTATTTTCCCCTCAATACACATGCCATTTCATCCTTTCCTCGAAAGCAGTAGCCCTCTTGGAAACTTTTTTTTTCCTAAATTCTTTATCTCCTGAAAAGAAATGCCCAAAAGCCTATTTTGGGGGTGGGGGAGGGCATTTTTAATCAATTTTGTGACATGGTGGACTTTTATTTTTATTTTTTAAATTTTGTAAGGTGATGCCAGGAATCACCCATGTGCGAGTTGGCTGGCTACATAAATTGGTTTAATTAAAAAAAAAATAAGCTTTCTGCTTTTCCCAAGTTCTATATCCCTTGAAATGTCAACATATATTTTTTTAGATTGCCCCCCCCCACCCCAAGATTCATTCTGGGAAGAGGGAGGGAGCCTTTTTGCAAGCCGCCTCGAAAAAGATTCATTTAAGGGCTTCTGTTTTCAGCTGCTTAAAGACATTCTCCATTAGGTATTTTAGGGCATTTTTGGGAAAATTCAAATAGTGGTTAGCTCCTCAGCCAGGGGACTATATAGCTGTAATAGTTCAAGCCAATCCTTTAAAAAGTTCTTGGGTCCCAAGAATTGCTCCACGATTTGGTGACTAAAGGAAGAGAAGAATATTCATCAACAATAATCAGATATGATGTGAAATGTTTAGGGTTGATTTTCCTACTCAATCAAATTTGTATCTGTTTAGCAGAATGTATACCCCTTTATTAACTGAAGCCTTTAGGACAGCTTGCAATTATAATATGAAACTGACTCAGGATGCATTCCATGTTGCTATTAAACCATGCTCAGAGCAGCATGTGTTTTCTTCCCCAAATTAAAGTTACATGCTGCTTCATTAGCTTCCATCAGAACTGCCTTTCTGCTGTGTGTCACTGGCATCTTGGATTCATTTAATCTAATCTTTTAGAGATTGCTTTTGTTCCAGAGCCCTCTGTTGTCTCTTGCAGAATGTTGATTAACCTTCATCATTCAGCTTTTCTTAACCTTGCCACTGCAATGAGATCCCTGCCTGTTCTTATTGCCTCTTCCTGAAGCCCAGGGCAAGGTCTGCCTTTCAGAAATGCCATGTAACAGTTGAGCCTCACGATGGCAGCAGCAGCAAACCAAGATGGCATGAAGGCGCAGTGTGACCTCTTCATGGCCTGATCCTGGGTGAGAAATCTCACAGCCCTGAGATGCTAAAGTAGGACACCAAAACGTCTGTACATGTTTCTCTGTGTCTCAGCAATTGCAGTCTAAACCATTCATTCATTCATTCATTCATTCATTCATTCATTCATTCATTCATTCATTCAATTTAGATAGCTGCCCATCTAAATGACTCTGGCAGGCTCATAGTTCCAAAAATATACTACGATTAACCCGATAAAAAGACCTTTGCAATCAATAAAAACACTAAAAAAACATTTAAAATAAGTATACACAGCAGCCGTGCTATTGACCAGTTAACAATAAAACCAGGAAATGCATCCTGCAGTTCATTCAGCAGCCACGTCTCGGGAGCCCAGCCATGTTTTTAAAGCTTTGCAAGAGCCCAGCTTGGGCTGTTCTAATCTTTGAGGGAAGGGTATTCCTTAGAGTTTGGCTGACGAGATCTGCAGCACGCCCCATCTGCTAGATCAGGGCTCTTCAAACTTGGCCCTTTTATGACTGGTGGACTTCAACTCCCAGAATTCCTCAGCCAGGCTAATGGGCCAATGGGCATTGTCAGTGCATCAGTGCGGGACCGTCTTCTGCCTCATGAATCCCAGCGACCGGTTAGGGCGCATAGGGCTGGCCTCCTACGGGTCCCGTCCATTAGGCAGTGTCATCTGGCGGGGCCTAGGGCCAGGGCCTTCTCCGTTGCTGCCCCAGCCCTCTGGAACCAGCTTCCCTCAGAGGTTCGTACTGCTTCCTCCCTCCTAGCTTTCCGTAAAGTGCTGAAGACGCATCTATGCCGACAGGGTTGGGGCGTATGAGCTGTGCTCTGCCCCTGGGCCCTAGGAAGCTCCCTCCATCAGCAACTGTGAGCTGATTGTGTTTGTATGAATGCAATTAATTTTTAAATTTTTATTGTATTTGTTGTAAGCCGCCCTGGGTCCTAGGAGAAGGGCAGCATATAAATTTGATTATAAATAAATAAATAAATAAATAAATAAATAAATAAATAAATAAATAGATAAATAAATAGATAAATAAATAAATAAAATCCTAAACCGATTCCCCCACTTCCACCCTCCACGTCTGAGTTCTCACGTCTGAAGTAGCCGTGTGAATTTTCTGCTAGGTTTTCAAATGATCCTATTAGGCAGAGGGTCTTCCAACTTGGCCCTTTTGTGACTTGTGGACTTCCACGCCCAGAATTCCTCAGCCAGCCTGCCTGGCTGAGGAATTCTGGGGAGTGGAAGTCCACAAGTCATAAAAGGGCCAAGTTGGAAGACCCCTGTGCTAGATCAAACTGGATGGATAGAGAGAGGCAGTTCAACCCCAAGCCATAAAGGTGACAACTATTTGTAAATCACTTTACAAATACTTGTTGGGAAGTGTGGCAAATACAAGCAGCCTTCGACTTACGAACACAAGTGAGCCCCAAACTTCTATCACTAAGCGAAACAGTGAGTTCTGCCTTATTTTACCATCTTTCTTGCCACTGCAGTTATTAAGTGAATAACATGGGTTGTTAGGTGAATCTGGCTTCCCCATAAACTTTGCGTGTCGGAATTTCAGAAAAGTCGACCCCCAGGACCCCCGGCACGCTGCAATCATCATAAATGGAAGTCAGTTGCCAAACATCTGAATTTTGATTTCGTAACCATGGAGATGCTGTAAAGGTTGCAAGTGAGAAAAATGGTCATAAGTTGCTTTTTTCAGCACTGTTGTAACTTCGAACAGTCACTAAAAAAATTGTTGTAAGTCAAGGACTACCTTGTAGGTGCTTTCTGTTTCCAGATTTATTGTATTTTTTTCCTGTGGGCACAACGGCACACATTAAAAGTGAAATTTAGTTATGTCGAGCTTAACAAAGACAAGGACTAGGGGTGACATGATAGCTGTCTTCCAGTACACATACATAACACATACATAACACACATTTAAAACATACTATGTACAACATATATATATAGACCAGGGGTAGGCAACCTTGGCTCTTTTATGACTGGTGGACTTCAACTCCCAGAATTCCTGAGCCAGCCATGCTGAGGGGAAAGGGAGAGGTTTCCAAGCTGAGCCATGCTGACTCAGGAATTCTGGGAGTTGAAGTCCACCAGTCATGAAGGGGCCATCGTTCCCCCATTCTGGCTCAGGAATTCTAGGAGTTGAAGTCCACAAGTCATGAAGGGGTCATAGTTCCCCCATGCTGGCTGGGGAATTCTGGGAGTTGAAGTCCACAAGTCATGAAGGGGCCATAGTTCCCCCATGCTGGTTCAGGAATTCTAGGAGTTGAAGTCCACGAGTCTTAAAAGAGCCAAGGTTGCCTACCCCTGTCCTAAGTCCTCCTGTTCTAAGCGGTGAGCCTCCTAGACCAGGGGTAGGCAACCTTGGCTCTTTTATGACTCGTGGACTTCAACTCCCAGAATTCCTGAGCCAGCCATGCTGAGGGGAAAGGGAGAGGTTTCCAAGCTGAGCCATGCTGGCTCAGGAATTCTGGGAGTTGAAGTCCACGAGTCATAAAAGAGCCAAGGTTGCCTACCCCTGGTGTAGACCTAAACCCTTATATATAAGTAAGATATATATATTATTCACTGTCCATCTTGAATATATAATGGAAGGAGGAAGCTTTAGAGTTCACAAGGTTAATACTGTATGGAACAAAACTATGACTGAATCCGGGTGTTCTGCTTCGGATACCACGGAGCCCCCTCCTCCCAGAAGGGAACAAGGAAAATAGTTTGTGAAGAGGATCCCAAACAGATAGTGGCTAAATGACTATTCCAAACCTTCATCCAGCCTCGAAGTACTGGATCCAATCTTATTTTTCTCATTAATGCCTTTAAACAAACTTCTCTTTCTCATCCTCATCCTCTACCAGCAATATGACTCATTATTACATGCTTCACATTTCCAAGGCAAGAAATAGTCAAGCTGGAAGAAAACAGTTTACAAGCTGAAAGCCTTTTCTATTTCATGCATCTGGTCTGCCAGCCATGATAATTTAATAACCTCCAGCCCAACATCTGAATTTGGGAAAGATATACTAGGAAGGGACACTGTGCCAATTAAATGTCCCAGGTGAGTTAGAAAGACTTCCTAAAAATAAACTCCATTAATTCAGTCAAAGATATTATCTTATTAAGATATTCCTTATTCTATTGTGTTTGCACCCTTAAAATCCAGAGGAATGTGGTTGCCAAGGGCACTTTCATCTGCCGTGCAGAAACCTTATATGGTCTGTCATGTCAATATGTAACAATCCACTCCGTTTTGAAGGGAGAGCAGGATATGAAGATAATTAAATGTTTGCATGATGATTTAGGTCACTCCTTGGTTGACAAGCAACTGTATGAGCAAACATTGATGCAAACTGATGCAAACATTGTCCCAAAGCTGCTTTTCAAAAGGCAACCAGCTTCCCTCAGAGATTCGTACTGCTTCCTCCCTCCTAGCTTTCCGAAAACTCTTGAAGACACATTTATGCAGACAGGTTTGGGGCGTGTGAGCTGCACTCTGCCCCTGGGCCTTTGACTGTGATTGTGTGTTGTATGAGTGTGGTGAATTATCTAGTTTTTATATAGTAATTGGTAATTTTAATTGATTTTATGTTATGTTTTCACTTGTATTTTCGTTGTGAGCCGCCCTGGGTCTTGGGAGAAGGGCGGCATATAAGTTTGAACAATAAATAAATAAGTTTGAACAATAAATAAACTGGACTTTCTTGAGTTTTTTTTCTCCTTGAAAACGTTTCGCTTCTCGCCCCAGGAGCTTCTTCAGAACTGTATTAAAGATTTTTGTTAGTTTATCAAAATATAAAATGCAGAAATACAAAGAAGAATGAAACTAATTGGAAAATAGGGGAGGAAAGTATGAAAGAAAAAATTGTAGAGGGAAGGCAAAAAGAAAAAAGAAAAACATTGACTTTTGACTCCTTTTGGAGCAGTAGAATAAGGTAATAACATCAAACCTCAACTTTTTACTTTTATATAATAGTAATAGTAATAGTAATAGTAATAGTAATAGTAATAGTAATAGTAATAGTAATAGTAATAGTAATAGTAATAGTAATAGTAATAGTAATAGTAATAGTAATAGTAATAGTAATAGTAATAGTAATAGTAATAGTAATAGTAATAGTAATAGTAATAGTAATAATAATAATATACCACCAGCCATTTCTATAACAACAAACCTATCAGCAAGATCCAAAATCCAAGTTTCATTTTTTTTCCACCTCAAGCACAAAGTCCAAAAACGGTTTCCAAGTAGAAACAAAATTAATAGTGTTCTTTTATTGAATCAAAGCAGTCCGTTTAGCCACCTCTGCTAACTCCATCAACTTTTGCAGCCATTCATCCATTGTCGGAATCAAAGTATGCCTCTGAAGAACTGAAGAAGCTTCCTGGATTAGAAGTGAAACGTGTTTCGTGGGGGAAAAAACAAGAAAGTCCAGTTGCCTTTTGAAAAACATCTTTGGGACAACCATGACTTGGATGCTTGAGAATCTCCATAAATATTTTGACATAAACATTCTTTCTTTACTGACAGATTAGTTTCTTGGAACAGATGTAGCCCAAGTTTATTGTCTATACTTCTGAGCTTCAAGAAATCAATGCCAAGATAGTGATCAAGCTTTTTGCATTTTTTGCCCATCCCTTCTATAACCTTGGTACCAATCTTCAGAAGCCAACTCCAAAGAATGATGGATTGATGCTGACCTGATGAAACAAAATCAGTCATCAGTTCAAAGTGAATTATATGCTGAGTAAACATGCAGAGATCACCACTTTTAAAATGCAGGTTGCTTCCTTTTAAAGTTGATAATTCCCCTCCTTCCAGCTGGTCATCTATACATCTTGCAATGCTTCACAGTAAATCACAGAGGCAAAGCAAGGAAAAGGTTTTATGGAATATTACAGCACTTCAGTGTATAATAAACCAGCAAGATTGATTAACTGCTGGTGCCCTAGTTCCAGCCATACAGAAGCACAGTTGTAGATTTTCTGTCCAAAGTGTTTGAAGATATTATAACCCCTGTTCCCAGAGTGAGTCTGGTGTGGGAGATCTACCAGATCCTTTTGACATCTGTAGACTACAGCCCCTAAAGGATGATTGCCATAAATTAAAAATCATTTTGCTTTTTTTTTCCTGCCGGTTCTATTCGGACCAATGAAGGAGAACTTGCCTTCGAAATTTGTTTCCAGAGGTGAAGGGCAATTCTTATTGCATTTGTTCACTTATTTAGTAGCAAAGTTTACAAAGACATCTTATTTTAGACTGGAAAATGGTGAGCAAGTGATTTGGGCACCTGCTCAATTGGCTGCCCAAATGCCCCAATGTCTTGGCCATCTTCAAAGACATTCTCCTCCCCAGTCTAAGAATTCTTTCTTTTTAACCCTATTTTAGACCAGAGAGTGCCATCAAAGGATGTCTTTATTAGGGAAGCTATGAATTGAATTCTTAATGGCCACAGCAACTTCTACTGGGATTTTCCATCATACTTCTTGGAAATATGGACACCATTATCCATCATCCCATACTGCAGGCTTTGAAAGATGTATGTAATTTCATTGCAGTTTATACATAGCTCCCAATTATAAGAAATGCAAAATCTCAGTATATATTTTGTACATTCTCTGGAGACCATAAATTTTCTCCAGCAAGCCTTAGAAGATATGAAAATTAACTTGAGTAATAAGATCTTTAACATGACTTTTTTTTCCTTACTCCTTGTTCCTAGCTGGCATTCTGGTTTTCAGATTTTGATTTTCTCTAGACTGTTGTCAAATTTCCAAGCCTTTGTTTGCCCAAAGAGCATGCAACAGAATGCTTTCCAGAATATTTGCATCTCGGTTTTCCTGGAATTCAGATCTAAATTATTGGATTATTAGAGAGTAGGAACATTTCTGGTAAAGATAGTCAGTAGAATATTACAGTGTGTGTGGGGGGGAGAAGTACTTTTCCAGGCATAAAAATATTATGGATCATTATTGTTCAGTGATGTGTGGCTGTATTAATCTCTCAGTTTGGACAGAAAGCGAAACTAATATTATACAATATGATTTTACATGAGTCACGATGGCTCAGGGTTTGCCTGCCATGTAGACTGTGGAGGAAACAAATGCTTGGCTGCTCTGTGAACATTACCAACTGGAGTGTCACAATCATATCAGTTTGTTTAGCCCTGGGCACCATTTCTTCAGGCAAGCAAAGCATGTGTTTGCTTGTTTGTTTATTTATACCAAATCCAGTTCTCAGTGACACACACACACACAAAGAGGCTGAGACTCGTCTAGGAAGAGTGCTAAGAAGAGCAGCAAAGATG
The DNA here is from genome assembly GCA_034064705.1 of Bothrops alternatus. Taxonomy (NCBI): domain Eukaryota; kingdom Metazoa; phylum Chordata; class Lepidosauria; order Squamata; family Viperidae; genus Bothrops; species Bothrops alternatus. The sequence goes on along the minus strand of JARGCV010000260.1, from coordinate 165,610 downwards.
ATTAGAGTTCTGGAGGCTAAGGCATATAACGAACAGTTAAGAGAACAAGTTATGTCGAGCTTAACAAAGACAAGGACTAGGGGTGACATGATAGCTGTCTTTCAGTACTTGAGGGCTATCACAGAGAAAATAGGATTGACGTATTCTCCAAAGCACCAGAGGGCAGGACAAGAAGCTTGTTAAAGAGAGAGCCAACTGAGAAATGTCCTGACAGTGAGAACAATTAACTAATGGAACAGGGTTTTTTGAAAAGATCGGACATCCATTTGTCTGGGATGGTATAAAGTCTCTTGTCTTGTGTAGGGGGTTGGACTAGAAGCTCTCCAAGGCCTTTTTCCAACCCTATGAGCTATTTTATTCTATATTCTACTTACGTATGTACCCCACCTGGCAATGAAATCTCAAGCACATACGATGTAAAAAAGATGTTGAGACTCTAGAAAGAGCACAGAGAAGAGCAGCAAAGATGACCAGGAGACTGGAGGCTAAAACATACAAGGAACGGTTGCTGGAATTGGGTATGTCTAGTTTAAGGAAGAGAAGGATGAGGGGGGACATGATAGCAGTCTTCCAGTATCTCAGGGGCTGCCCCAAAGAAGAGAGAGTCAAGCTATTTTCCAAGGCTCCTGAAGGCAGGACAAGAAGCAACGGATGGAAACTAATCAAGGAGAGAAGCAACTTGGAACTAAGGAAAAACTTCCTGACAGTTAGAAAAATTAACCAATGGAACAACCTGCCTCCAGAAGTGGTGAATACTCCAACACTGGAAGTTTTGAAGAAGAGACTGCACAGCCATTTGTCCGAAATGGTATAGGGTTACCTGCCTGAGCAGGGGGTTGGACTTGATGACCTCCAAGGTCCCTTCCAACTTGATGATGATGATGATGATGATTATGATGATGATGTTTGCAGGGAGCCAAACTTTGCCTTGGATTACTGATTATTTTGTAGATTTAGTCTATACAAGGGCATCGCTGCTGGACTGCAGGATTCAGACAACACAAAAATCACCATCCTTTTGGGGTGGGAAAATTGAGTCAATATAAATGCCCCCTTGTTCATGTCCCCACATTAATCAGCTTCTAAATACTAGAAATAGGATCCAACTATCAAGACTGTGAATAGTCTCTACCCCCCCCCACTAGCTCAACATTCTCTAACCTTAAGCCTAATAGAACATCTGTTCATTGACTGATTTTATTCATTGGGGCATGAAAGTGCCCAGAAAACGTCACCAAGTTAAGAAGTCGAGAAGATGAAATCCAACTTGGTCCTCCACAAACTCAAACCTCCCTAGATTAGTGGTCATCAACAAATTTTGTAGTAGACAGTTTATGTAGCTCAACTCAGCACTTAAAAAAAAAGTCTATTTATAAAGATTTGGCTTTCTTCATCAAGAAACATGCCAAATAATTGTGGCTTTTCTATACACCTATTTTCTATACACCTATTACCTGTTGCTTAATGTCAGCACCCCACTACACCCTTCCAGTGGTGGCTTAAAGACCATTGTGCATCCTCTATAAAAACAGGACCTTCAAGAGCTAAGAATCCACAGATGGATTATTTTGCAGAGTTAGGGCAGAAATGTGCAGGAAATTCTACTCTGCTTGGCTGTTTTTAAACTTCTGGAATACTATAAAAGCTGCCTGCCACTTAATGGAAATATGCTATTATTGATTTTCTCACAGTTGCAATGAGCCAAGTAAAACAAACCTTAAATCTCAACTGGGAACATCAAAACAGCACATCAGCATAGATCTGAAGATATGTAGCAATCCAATAATGGTTCAACAACAAAGAATTAACATATGATTGACTCACACTGAGAACTGTAACCACATCCAGATAAACAGGAGAAGCCCTATTATGAGAAATTACTTGGACTGCTATTATACTGTTCTATCACCATTAAGCAACCTTAAAATCCATTTGTTGCCCAGCTTATGCCTTTTCTCCCGTAATGCCCACAATATTGGTAAAGAAGTCACAGGGGAGTGCATTATTGAAATAATTCTATTTGAAAATGAACTACATGCAATAGTATTGCTTTCTTATCGATGGGAGCGTTGGACGAAAAATGAAGGAAAAGAGAAAGAGAATCTATATGCAGGTTGATTGATGAGGGGAAGAAGGAAGCCGCTAGCAAAATCCCCCAGCTTGCTTAGCTGAATGCAAGCCTTCCCATGAATGCAACAAATTAGGCTACAAATGTGTGAACAAGCTGGTGGCAGTCGCAAATCCTGTTAAGACACATACCAAGATTTAATGAATTCTTTCCAACTTGAGCGCTATCCGGGACTGTGAATTTCAATGTTCAGAATTGGCTTGTGCATTCTGCAAGTTGATGTCTACGCATCTGGAGGGTGGCCAGGAAAGGAAGATGGATTTATCATCTTGATCTCCAGAAAACCCTGACCTGCAAAGCTCAAGAGCTCAAAGGACAAGTCAGAAGATCGAGATCATCCCACACTTCAACCCTGAGTTACACATAGTCTCTGGTATTGGAACAAGATTTCGTTCACTCGTTTCAAAAGTTGATCCAATAATGAACTGTGCCTGAGTTAGAGGCAGATTTCGGTTTCACAATCTGTGGATCCATAAGAGATCAAAAATGGTCCAGGGACTTTGGAGAGCTTCTAGTCTACCCCCTATGTAGTGCAGGTATCCTCATACCATTCTGGATAAATGGCTATCCAGTCTTTTCTTTAAAAATTGAGAAAGAGACACCATTAATGGATTGGTTCATACGTTGTGCTAAGTTCTGATGTGTTTTGCTTGGTTATGGCTTAATGTGTGGCCTGAACCAAGCCAATAAGTTATACTCTCTACCATCTGTAGCTTATGGCTTACTGCAGTGTTTCTCAACCTTGCCAATTTTAAGGCATGTGGACTTCAACTCCCAGAATTCTGTGGAATTCTGGGAGTTGAAGTCCACATGCCTTAAAATTGGCAAGGTTGAGAAACACTGGCTTACTGTGATGTGTCAGTCCAGCAAACAGTAGTTGATTAAACAGATCCTATCTTACCACAATGTGTGAACCCAGTGAACCATTCTTGGTGATCCAAACTCTATACAGAAGTTTGCCTGAAATAAATGTTCACTTCCTTTCTCATTTTGTACGTTGAATTTCTCAACACATTTTCATATTCAGCAATACTCAAGCCTTTGTTGATGAGGTTACCATTTTACTATTTTGTGTGAAAGAAAGAAAATTATGCTTTTTCTAAAACCGATAGGGAAAGAGAGGCCGCACATATATTGCCTTGACATGCTGCCTTTCTCCTGGGGAACTATTATTCTTAGCTTTCTAGCAAAATAGGAATAATAATAACAAAGAATACATACAGTGTTACGAACATAGGAGCACTACATGACAAGGATTCATTATCCAGCCACTCTTTCCAGCGTTATTTTGTTTCTACTTGTTGTAAAAGCAGGGTTGTTTCAAAGTCAGAAATCCCACGAGGAAGGCTCTGCTTTCATTTGTTGTCATTAGCTACTCTGCTTCCCGTACTGTAAATGACAGTTGCTTTGGGGGTAGTTTTCAGTGTGAAAGTGTCAAAATGATTACATTGGCAGGGCCTCTCAGATAGCACAGAGAAGCTCTGTTTCTCATTCAAGCATCGGTCTCCTGCAAACTCACATTGTTTCCAATATTTTTTTTTCAACTTAATACAATCATTTTAAATTTGTTGACCTTCTTCACTCCGTGTGTCCAAGTTTAACTATAAACCACCTACATTTTAAAAATTGTAACTTTCACTTCTTTTCAGATCAGTCCATTGGATATCAAACAAACAAGTCATCTTATTAAAATTAATAATTTTCATGTCGATACGCCTTTCCCTCTATCAAATACATTCTTAGTCTATTTGATATATACCTTCCAATAATCAATAGATAAATATTTGTATATGTAAACCAGGGAAAGATTCAAGCTAACTGCTATCCAACTTAATACAATCGATTTAAATTTAAATTTGTAAACATTCTTCACTCCCTGTGTCAAGATTTAACTATAAGCCAGATACATTTTCTTTGATTGGTGTTTCTCTTGTATGTAGTCTATCCACTGTTTCCAGTCTGCTGGTGGGACAATACTGGAAGAAGCCAGAAATACCACCTATAGAAGAATGGACTTTGAAAGTAATAAAATTGGCAGAAATGGCTAAAATATCGGCATACTTGAAGGATCGCTCAAATGAACAACATTGTTTCCAATATTATAAAGCCCTTCATGGCATTGGACCAGGATACTTACGGGACCGTCTTCTGCCACATACTTCTCTACGACCGGTGAGAGCGCACAGGGTCGGCCTCCTCCGGGTCCCGTCAGCGAAACAATGCCATCTGGCGGGCCCTAGGGGGAGGGCCTTCTCTGTTGTGGCGCCCACCCTCTGGAACCAACTGCCCCCTGAAGTCCGCATTTCCCCCACTCTCCCAGCCTTCCGGAAAAATCTAAAAACCTATCTATGCCAGCAGGCCTGGGGATGACTGTGATTGTGTGTGAATGATGAATGTGTCTGGGGGTCTTTTTAAATGTTTTTTAGATTTGGTTTTAGATTTTTGAAATGCTGAGATGTTGTTTTTTATTTATGTTGTTAGCCGCTCCGAGTCCTTGGAGAGGAGCGGCATAAAAATTTAATTAATAAAATAAATAAATAAATAAATAAAAGTCTAGTTTATTGGGACAAATACATGCTTAGATGTGTGGCTTTCCTATTTGACCTCCCATAATAAACTACCTTTTTCTCTTTCCTTGCACTGATGGCTTCAAAAGCAGTTTCCATACAGCTGTAGAACTGAACCATTGTACTCTTGGGTTAAAGTGTGTAAAGTGACATTTAGGAATGAAATTGAGGCTTCCTGTTGGATCTCATGCTGTTTGATGAAAGAGGAGTCAGATGAAGTTCAGTCTTCAGAGTTAATCTTCGAAAAACTGTATCATGAGTTATATGCAGCTCCAAACTTATTTCTGCAATTTTGAGGGCTAGATTTCCTGGGTATAATTTATTGTCTGATTTCAGGATTGGGGCACAGGACGTCATATTTTTTCTTCTTCTCTAAAGTTCTAAACAGAATATTCATTTACTTTACACACGTGCATGTGGACAACTCATCTGGTATGAACTTGGACACAAGATTTTTTTTTTCCCCCTCTCCCTTCACATTTTTAAAAGCCCAAAATAGAACATGAGAAAGATTCCAACTATCTTATTACACAAATAAATGCATTTGCTAACAGCTTGACAGATTTGGCAGTGGTGCTAATAAAAAAAACATTGGAAGAAACACACACACACACAAGCTTGAGCAATGAGCAACAGCAGGTTTATTCACTTAAAATGCTCCAGACATTAGGTAATACCTATAATAAGCACTGGTTCATTGAATAAAGTATTCCTGTTACAAAAATCAAAGATTTTTTTTAAAAAAAAGATAGAGCATCTCTGCTTCCACTGATAGGCCCAATTGCAGTGATGTGTGCACCATTGGAAGATTTAAAGGACCAGGTTAGGGAAAGGTCATCCTAGAGAAAATCTCTTGGTCATCAAGAGCCTATATCAAATTGATCGCATGTAATCAGTCATAATCAATCTGCTTCTACCATGCACCCCGGTAAATGATACTTATCAATATACATATTAATACCTCTCAAAAGGTTACACAAGGTCCTTTCCAAATTAATGTCATACATCTAATTAGAAAGAGAAGTGCGCTGACTCAGCGGTTAAGACACTGGGCTTGTTGGAAAACGGGCAACCCAGGTTTGAGACCCGAGCTCCAGGCAACAGTGTGAGCTCGTGTCCTTGCCCGAGCTCCTGCCAAACTAACAGTTTGAAAGCATACAAATGCAAGTAAATAAATAGGTACCACATCAGTGGGAAGGTTACAGCACTCCATGACGTCATGCTGGCCACATGACCGCAGAAATGTCTTGAGACAGTGTTGGCTCAATGGCCTTGAAATGGAGCTGAGCACCTCCCGCCCCCCATAGTTGACAATGACAAACGAAGTAAAATCCATAGGCACTTGTTTACCTTCACCTATCTAATTCGAAAGCCCAAGTATTGCAATTTGAAAAGTAAGCCCAACATTACAGCAACCTGAGATGATAATATGGGGATAATATTTTCAAGGTAGATATACTTCGATACACAACGATGCCTGCCATTGGAAAAGTTTGTCTGATCTTATTGTTCAAGACTGGTCAATGTAAGCTTTTACCACAGCTCAGACTGCAGCAGCAGAAATAGCCAAACAACAGTGCAATATCAAGTACATTTCCTTCTGGATGTGCTAATGAAGTGTATAATGGTCCATAAAAACCTGTCAAGGAAGAATCAATTTTCCCTCCTGCCTGCATAAACAGTTTATCAACTAGATTGGGGTGGGCAAACGGCAGTTTTAGATCTACTGGTGGAATTTTCGATGATTCCCAATTGATTGGGAATAATTTCTGACTCTCCATTCTGATTCTCCAACAGCGTGACTCCTGCACAAGTCTATTAAATGCCAATAGAAACAGAGGAATGGTAAAATAGTCATTGTATGCTCTGGGAATTTAAGCATTTTTCTTTATTTTTTCATTTGAGGCAGATATCCTGCCTTGGAAATAAAACAAACAAACAAACCTAGATGAGTCTTTTTGAGTGATGAGGTACAGTTTATTCACTTTTGGAGTACAGTTTGTAAGAACACACTGTGAAGAATCTGATATTATTTTATTTTTCCAAAAGAATCCTCCAATCTCTCTAAGGAGATTCAACATTTATCCTTTTGTAGGAACAAAAAAAAAAAGGGATGTTAGTTTTTTGAGCTAAACAGCTATCTCCTCAAATCTATTTAATTCGCAGAGATATAAAGATGGTAGGAAACTTTGCTGTTGCCAATATCACATCAATATGTTGCCAATAAAAATGATGAGTTAGATAGTCCATATATAAGATTTACCTCAGGTCATTAAACTTTTACCTCAGGATTTTTGGTTAGGCATCATAAAAGATTGTACTAATACTGAGATGAATAATATGTGTTAGACTAGAAACTGTGGATAAACTATAGAAAAGAGAAACACCAATCAAATAAAGTGTAACAGGCGTATAGTTGAGGCTTGATGTGAGGAGTGAAAAATGTTTACCAAACCAGACGTTTACAAAGATTAATACTTCGTGTTGTATACCAGGTGCTATGATGATTGATGCATACTAAGATTTAATGTTCAATGCTGATTGTTTTAATAAAAGGAATTTTAAAAAAATAAAAAATAAAAAAAGATGAGTTATATCCATGGTAAATACACTTCCATTCACGTACTCTATATGATGGGTTAAATTAATTTGGAGCAAGCATTGTATTTCAGCAATCTTTCCTTCTGGTTTATAGGAACATGCTCTATTAGATGAATGATCCAGACCAAGTCCAGTTTAAAGACTTATGCAGTGTCCTGGGGGTCATGTGATCACCTTTTGCAAACTTCTGACAAGCAAAGTCAACGGAGGAAGTCAGATCCACTTAACCATGTAACTAATTTAACAAGTGCAGTGGTTCACTTAACAACTGTGGTAAGAAAGGTCATAAAATGGGGCAAGACTCACTTAACAAGTTTTTCTCTTAGCAACAGAAATCTTCAGCTCAATTCTGGTCGTAAATCAAGGACTACCCTGTAAATGAACTTTATTTCAGTGACAACCGGACATAAACATTTTGGGGCATTCCTGATAGAATTTAAGAGCAGATCAAGACTCTTTGGTCACTTTGTTTGATTTCTTCAGCAGGAGAAATCACTCTCTCTCACACATGCACAGACACACACACATACATACACACACACACACCATGGGAAGAGTTTTCAATCCCATGCATGTATAAAATCATGCATGGGATAGAAAAGGTGGATAGAGAAAAATTCTTTTCTCTATCACACAATACCAGGACAAGGGGGCACTCCCTAAAGCTCATAGCTAAGAAAGTGAGGACAAATAAAGGGAAATATTTCTTCACCCAGAGGGTCGTTGATTTATGGAAATCACTTCCTGAAGGGGTCGTGACAGCTGTCAGCCTTGACAGCTTCAAGGCAGGGTTAGATAGATTCATGGATGCCAAGTGTATCGGTGGCTATTAAAACGGATGTCCATGTGCCGCCTCTATGTTGGTTGAGGCAGGCAGGATTCCCTTGAGTACCATTTGTTGGGGGTCAAGGGAAAGGGAGGGTTTTGCCTTCTCTTTCTGCTCAAGATCCCCATGTGCAATTGGTGGGCCACTGTGTGACACAGAACGCTGGACTCGATGGGCTTTGGCCTGATTCAGCATGGCTCTTCTGATGTTCTTATGTTCTCTTGTGTCTTCTCTTGGGATGTAATAGTGGTGCATAATGAAACAGGACTTTCACACACACATCCTTTAGATCAGAGGTCCCCAACCTTTTAGGCGCCAGGGGCCGGTTCCGTGGAGAGAGGTTTTTCTGTGGACCGGAGGGTGGGTGGTTTTGTGTGCTGCCTGCATCCCATGGATGGGCCTTTGCTTGTTTGTGCGGACCGGTTGCTGGCATGCCACGGCCAGGTATTGGTCCACGGACTGGGGGTTGGGGACCCCTGCTTTAGATATCACATTACGAAGTCCGTACAAGTTCACAGGCTCTCCCCCCCCTTGAAAATACCTTTGAAATTCTTTTCTTTGAAAACGGTTTTCAAAGCCATGTATTTTTTATCAGACTGAATGAGAATTGGCAGGAAAGAAGTGAATTTTCTCTGCCAGGAACCATTTTCACTATTTGTTATCTGGGAGTTCTTGAATAAAGCTATCAAGAGAAAGTGCTTGGAAAAACATATCAGTTCTACATATGTATAGAAAAATGAGACCAGTTGGATCTAATAGTTAATGCACCAACCATGAGGTCTAGTCTCTCCTTAGGCATGAAAGCCAGTTGGGTGACTGTGGACCAGTCACCAGGAGACTGTGAATTCTAGTCCCGCCTTAGCTATAAAAACAGCTGAGTGACTTTGGGCCAATCACCAGGAGACAGTAAGGTCTAGTCCCGCCTTCAGCATGAAAGCCAGTTGGACCAGTCACCAAAAGCAATTTTGAAAACAGGGCAAAAGGCTGGCCATTTAGAGAAGAAAGCTACACAACTGTATGTTTAAACCCCTGAGGGGACCATTGGCTCTACCCAAAGCCAAGCTCCTTGACTTCTAGACAAATATTCAACACTAGATTTCCCAGGAACTGCCCAAGAACTGCCTCTCAACCAAGCAGTATTTAAAATGGGGAAAGTCTTCAGATCTTGATTCTTGCCCTCCCTGCCTGTAAGAACCCTAACCCTGTTTTACACCGTGTCCTTTTAATTTCACTGTACAAGGTAATCCAGTGAGAATCTAGGCTATGCCAAGAAATATTTCCCCTGCTCTGTTTTTTTGTTGTGGTTGTGGTTGTTGCTTTAAGTGACAAGCAAAAATTGAAGAGACGGGAAGAAGACGGGGAAAGAAGGAAAAGATGGAGGTCCAAGTGTGAGAAAGGAAGAAGTTTAAAAATAAAACGGGTCACAATTGATTAACAATAGAAAGATTAGCCAAGCCCTGCAGGTAGGCACTAGATTCCAGGAGGCTTGGGTAGAAGACACACTCAACAAGACAAAAGGATGGCAGAGGGAAGTTCCAAACAATGTAACTGAGGGGGAGGGATGATGTATTCTGGCTAGGCAGATCGGACAGATTGTACCCCCGGAAGTCCTCTCAAATGGGACCTAAGGGGGGGGGATGGGGGCGTCGCGATAGGGGTGTATATAATGTTATGTGTTTGAATATTTTGGTGTGGTCTCTGGGTTTAGAACTTCCTGTTGAAGTCTCTCACCAGGATCCACCGCGCTTTGCGAACCGCTTTTCTATTTTCTGCAGAATAAACTCCTTTTCTTACCAATCCAATTTTGTTGGTATTTTAATCACGTTTGCAACACAAGGAAGCGACACCAGTCTAAACAAAGCAAAGGTTTGGGGTCCTGGATTCTTGCACTGCCCAGGATTAGAAAGAAGATGGGAGCATCTCTCTTTAACTTGGATTTTCCTCTGTACTGCCGGCTTTGACAAAGCTACCGTGTGCTGGAGGAGATCATCCTGTAGTCTGGCACTGCTGTGGACCAAACTGATTGCACTCAGCCTTGCTTTAAATGAGGTTTCCTGCAAAGTAGGGAGTTTATTCCCAGCCCCATGGAATGCACCTAAAGGGAATAAGACTTTTGATCTATCATTGGAGTTTTGACATGCAATGACTTTCCTGAAATCTCAGCAAGATTTTCTTTTGAGTCCACATCCCTTTGGATCCAGGGAAGGAAAAGAATGAACTTCAAATTTTCTGCTGGGTGGAACTCTTATTTTAACTGCCAACTTTGCAGGAGAAATTTTCTGTTCTAGCAGCTTGAGTATTTTTTTTTTAATGGAAAAATGAAAACTAGTCAGACCGGTAATCCAACTCCTGGAAATATTAGGCCCCACCATTCCTTCTGGGGGGGGGGAGCTGTAACTTTAGACCAAGAAGGATGTGATTCTTGCAAAATCACTTCAGGTTTATTGCCACCCTGGAGGATACTGCTATCATTGCTCTCTACATGGGGCAACCTTTGAAGAATGTCCAGAGACTGCAGGTAGTCCAGAATGCGGCCATGCGAGCCGTCTTGGGTCTCCCAAGACATGCCCATATCACTCCAGCCCTTCGTGAGCTGCACTGGCTACCAATTGGTCTCCGAACACAATTCAAAGTGTTGGTTATGACCTATAAAGCCCTTTATGGCAATGGACCAGGTTAATTGCAGGATCGTCTTCTGCCTCATGAATCCCAGTGACCGGTTAGGGCACATAGGGTTGGCCTCCTACAAGTCCCGTCTACTAGGCAGTGTCATCTGGTGGGACCCAGGGCAAGGGCCTTCTCCGTCATTGCCCCAGCCCTCTGGAACCAGCTTCCCACAGAGGTTCGCATTGGTTCCTCCCTCCTAGTTTTCCGGAAATTACTGAAGACTCATCTATGCCGACAGGTTTGGGGCGTATGAACTGTACTCTGCCCCTGGGCCTACGAAATGTTCCCCCATCATTGATTGTATCTTGATTCTGATTGTATGTTGTATGAATGTGTTGTGGATTAAATGAAATGTGTTTTTAGATTAAATGGTTAATTGTTATTGTTAAATTTCTTATCTATTATTGCATTATTGCTGTAAGCCGTCCTGGGTCCCAGGAGAAGGGGGGCATAGAAATTTAATAAATAAATAAAAGCATTGCTTACAGAAAAGTAACATATTCAGTCCTATCAAGACAGTAATTTACAGCCCTGTTATATCCCTTCTTTCCTTTCCTATTTTTGCAATAACACTTTGAGATAGGTGTTTCCAGAGGACGCTGGAATTCAAGGAGATGTGAAGTATGAAGCCCCAGTTGATGAAATAATGCAGGTAACTCACGGTTAGTGTGAGTTCAAACAATGCAGCCTTTGGTGTAGTGCAAATTGCAGATCATGTTTAATGCAACACAAAATTCAGTTAATGAGAGGCTAGCATGTGCACAGCTGAGACAAGCTGTGCATGGCTGTGGTTGCTATGGGCACGCATGCACCACTCCCCTTGGTGTGTCCAAAAGGGAGAAACGGAACATGCCATCGGAGGAAGAGCATACCAGTTTAAAAGAAGAAGAGGCTTATTTTTTTTTATAAAGTTTTATTGTACTGCAGCAAAAAAAAAAAACACCAACATCAAGATTGTAAGTTCTTGTCCTGACCAAATCACTAAATATATTGAATACTGATATTCCTTTTTTTTAAAAAAAAATAAAAAATTAAAAGCATGTGGAATTTATTTAACACCAGGAGGAAAAGAGCTGTGTTGCAGTTACAGTATCCACTACTATATAGGGCCAACAATCCGTTGTTGGATTTGAGCATTCTATACTTTTAGGTATCCTACCTGATTTTCGCGGATGCTGAGAACGTTTTCTAGGGATGTTTTTTGAGCTTCCTTTCTTGCTAGAGATGATGGAAGGCCTGCAGCAGCTTGTAGTTGCTTTCAATGAGACGTCTCTCTCCATCATTTTGATGGGAGCGCTAACTTCCCATCTTCCCAATTATGTAAGACAAGGGTTTCTCCTTTCCTAGGCTGTCATACCCCTATTTATTATTTATTACTTAAATTGCCACAAAATGGTGCCCAAAGGCAGCTGGGAATAACACCAATAAATCCAACACTATACAGGAAAGCATAAACAAAACACACAAGTAAAAGAGGGAACATTTACTGCTCAGCAGTTGCAACATCTAAATGCATGGATTAACCAGCAAATGCAAAGCAAGCACATCATCCTTTATACCAGAGGTCTCCAACCTTTTGGGCACCAGGAACCAATTCTGTGGAAAGAGGTTCTTCCACGGACCAGAGGGTGCATGGGTTTGTGTGCTGCCTGCATCCCATAGATGGGGCTTTGCTTGTTTGTGCAGACTGGTTGCTGGCATGCCGCGGCCTGGCACCTGTCCACAGATCGGGGGTTGGGGACCCCTGCTTTATACAGCTTTATTTCCACAATAAGTTGTATGGGTTTCACCATCCAACATAATAAAACAAAAAAACCATGGACATGTAGATAAGCCAGCATTTACGATTGACCGATCTGATCTCCTTGCAGTCCAAGAGACGCTCAAGTGTCTTCTCCATCCCCACAATTCAAAAGCATCAATTCTTCAGCCTCGGTCTTCCGTATGGTCCAATACTCATAACCATACATAAAAGTAAAGGAGCCTCTGCGGATTTTACTCCACCAGTTGTTGCCAACTCTAAGGGAAGGTGCTCATCTGTATTTCAAGGCCATAGAGCCAGCACTGTCTGAAGACATTTCTATGGCCAGATGACCAGCATGGCATCACAGAGCACTGTTACCTTCCTGCCAAAGTGGTACCTAATTATCTACTCGCATTTGTATACTTGTGAATTGCTAGGTTGGCAGGAGCTGGGGCGAGGACAGGAGCTCATCCCGTCATGTGGCGCTCAGGTCTCAAACCTGGGCTGTTGGCTTTCCAGACAAGCCCAGAGTCTTAACTGCATTATTCCTGGGAAAACCATGACCTTGTCTCATAGATGAGATACAGGATTCTTCCACTTGCTTCAGTGAGGAGGTAGCTAAGGGGCTGTATAAATACCCTTGTTTCCTTTCTACACTCTGCTGCCCCCTGCCCTTGGCTTTCCAAGCTTGTCATTCAAACTCAAGACAAGGTACCAGAGTAGAAAGCTCAAACTGAAAGAAATGTTGGAGAAATCCTAAATTTCCTCAGAAAGGAGGTAGAACACCAGATGCCTCTTTTGCTGGGAAAGAGAACTTTCTGGAAACTAGGAAATAGAGTTCAGCACAGTTTTAAAGAAAACAAATTTTGCTTGGCAGGGCATAAATAGTTGCACCATTGTTTTCCCCCATCAGTTGGATTCCTCTGCATAAAAGATAAATCTAACTAATTTTTATATGGGTCATTACTAAATATCTATAAATATACTATTTATGGGAAGAGCGTTGATTTACCCTGTTGATTTTTTTAGAAACAAAAAAAATGGCGTACGGATTATTATTATTATTATTTTTCTTGAAAGATGCCAGAATGTTTTTCTAGGAACCAAAGAGGAGTTTTATGGTTTTAATTTCAAAAAAGACACTGTCTAATTTTTACAAGCATAAAATTGAAATATGGGCATCATTATTAGACTGCCTATAAAGAAAGAGCAAGCCACCATAGGCTCCCTGAAAGTGTGCACTAATGAGCGGGTTCAAATTAGGGGCAGATGATGGTGATGATAATGAAGGAAGCCAGTGGCTTTTTATTTTTATTGCCACATTCTGCAATTAGCATTTCGGAAAGCATCAATCCCAATATCCGCAAAGGGCTTGTAACCGGTCTCACATCCTCCAGTGAAAATGGCCAGCTGCATTTCAGTAGGGATGTTGTAACTTTAATGGGTTTTAGTGGAGGGCAGTGAGAAAGGGCCTTCAAATGTGACTGTGATTAAGAGAACAAATTTGTTACTCTGATCCTTTTTCACAACATGCAAAAGACTTTTGCGTGATATTGAGTTTTTTTATATACATACATACGGGTGGATCCTAATAATTACCATTGGAGTTGGCTTCCACTGCTAGAACACACATTAAATAATTGTTTGGCTGTATTGTTATGTTTGCCTCTTTCCGATGCTTACATTGATTACAACATTTGGGCTGAAGGCATGTCTAGGCGCCCTTCGCATGTTTTAAGAGAAACATTTTCTACAATATATTGACAGAGGCGTTCCGTAAATAAGCAGGAAAACTCAGCCTTCCTGGGCATCTTAGACCTTTTTTACCTTTAAACCGGATGTGGAATATGCCACCCCAAATGAGCATGCTGTCAAGAATGTTGGTTTCTCCTCTTTCCCCAAACTTTGGACTCTAAGGTTATCCAAATCCAATTAAATTGAATAATAAAGGATTTGGGCCCGATTGAAATAAAGATTATGTGATTCATTGTGCGAATATACAAAATCTTATGCCTTTAAATTTTTTTTTAAAGCAGGGATTCCCCAGGGAAGAATGGGAATCTAATGACATGGAGCATGCAGTGATGACAGTGTACACATATATTACACAATTTCACAAGGATGTCATGATGCACAGGACATCCTTGTGGTTACATTGGTGCCAGATGCTTGTGGAAACTAGTGGAGAATCAGGCACCTCAACGTCACTAATCATAGTGACTACAAATTTCTTGCTGAAGCACAATCTGTCTCTGATATTAGTTGCCAAAGTCTAAGAGTAGGATAGTGTGTAACTTGTGTCTTGGCTGGGCCTCTTTGCAAAATATGCCTAATAGCAATAGCACTTAGACTTATATATCGCTTCCCAGCCCTCTCTAAGCTGTTTACAGAGTCAGTATGTTGCCCCCAAGTAAGGTGACCAACTTTTTTACAATGAAAAGGAGGACACAAATAAATTGAAGAAAAAAATATTGCAAATAAAAGAAACATTTTATTTGTTGCAACAATAATACAGACAACTGGCATGTGCAAAGTTGCCAGCCGGGTGTTTTGGCGCGCTCAACAGCAATTCCTATTGGCTTTCAAAAGCCAATAGCACAAGTAGCACAGCTCATGCAAAAGTTGAAAAAAAGTTGCCGGAACGCCGTTCTGAGCATTCTGTGAGGAAAAAAAAAAAGCTCTGCAAATTAGTCTTCAAATATCGAAAAGGAGGACATGTAGGAGGACACTTTTCGAGGGAGGACAGAACTTACAAAAGGAGGGCTGTCCTCCCTAAAGGAGGACGGTTTTTGAAAAAAAGTTGCCGGAACGCCGTTCTGAGCATTCTGTGAGGAAAAAAAAAAAGCTCTGCAAATTAGTCTTCAAATATCGAAAAGGAGGACATGTAGGAGGACACTTTTCGAGGGAGGACAGAACTTACAAAAGGAGGGCTGTCCTCCCTAAAGGAGGACGGTTGGTCACCTTACCCCAAGAATCTGGGTACTCATTTTACTGACCTTGGAAGGATGGAAGGCTGAGTCAACCTTGAGCTGGTCAGAACTGAACTCCTGGCAGCGGGCACAGTTTGCCTGCAATACTGCATTCTAACCACTGCACCACCAGGCTAATTGGCCATTTGGGAGCAGAAGACAGAACCATATAGCTTACCAATGCTTTGATCCATATTTGGGTGATATGCTATTATCTACAGTAACTAAGCTCTCAAAACCATTCTTATTTAAAACTGGTTTTCTGTACCAACTTACCACTTGTGAGCTACTTAATAAATACTCTAAGGAAAACTAAAATTGTAATTTCAATGGAATGGATATGGTGCTTTTAGGTCACCTAAGGGACAGAGGGGGAAAAAAATCATAAATCCCAGATTCAGAATTTTAAAATTGGTCATATTAAGAAGTGGACCATACAAATATATATCTATTAATAAAAAATGTTTTAAAAAAAGAAGAAGAAGTGGACCTGATTTTAGCCTGGTTCTATTTGGGGACTGCCTCATAGAACTGTGGCATAAATCAAGGTGTCATTTGTCTTGCCCATAAATGTGGAATAGCATTATATGCTTAGCCAAGTCATGCTATGTTTCTAAATCCCATCAGAGGAGCCTATACTTTAGTAATCCTTTTGTTCGGAGCATGCAAAGCAGTATAATTCCGTTCATCCCTTTCTTAATTCTACGGCTAATTCATTCTCAGTTTTGGATTTTCCAAAGTGGGGAACACAAATATTTCTTTTAACCCAACGGAAATGCAATCCATGTAGCTGCTGAAGTCAAGCATTTCATAACGCTGAAGTCTGAAATGCACTTGGAAAAAGTTTAATAGATTTAGAAGGTTGAACATCAAAGATTGTCACAGCTGAAGGATCAAAAACAAACACGTCTGAGGTTGCAAGAGAGTTACAGCACAGTGCGCCAGTTAATAGTCCTTTATGCAGTGAACTATGGTTCAGCAAACCATGACTTAAAAATGTTATAAAACCATAATTTATGACTCCATAGTTTATGCTTCTGTAATAAATGGTATTTGTGGGGGTGGTTAGAAAACGAAAATCCTTGCGTTGCTGGTCCTGCTTAGAAAAAAAAAGAAAAATAAGGAAAACAAAAATGCTTGCTTATTTTCTAGCATGACATGTGTGTGCTTTCAAGATTCTTGGAAACTGCCTGCACTAGTCCCAGCAGTTTCTTGACAAGATTGTCAGAAGTGGTTTGCTATTGTCTGTTTTCTAGGAGGGAGAGAGAGTGACTGGCCTAAGGTCACCCAGCTGGCATTGTGCTTAAGGTAAGTTCTACATCTCACAAGTTTCCTGATGCCTTAACCATTATATCAGACTGGATTTTCCAAATATTTATAGCCATCAACAAAGGGAGACATCACAATAAATCTAGGCTTCCCCACCAGGAAGATAGCATCACTCAAGCCAACATAGCTTTGACAGCAGAATGAGAAAAAACTCACATTCCCAGGAATCATAACACTCAATATAAAAGGTTAAAGAGATAACGCTGGGTTTGGCCCAGAGACAGGATGAATTTTTGGTGGAATATAAGCACATACTTTTGAAAAATGGCTGTTATGTTAGGAACTTTATAGGAATTGTAGGATTAGGATGCCTTTATTTGCTGCGAAAAAGGAAGCATTTTTTTTTCTTTGTAGTTCTACCTTTTTACAAGAGAATTTTAGATCCTTGGTAAGTGTGCAGTTGCCATGCAGTAAACAAAACTATGCAATGAAAAATGACATTGGAATAAGAGTTAAATAGATGCAACAAAACTCTCACATAATTGCCTGGTTATATTTCAGTCTATTATGTTTAGTTTTCTAATCATCTTGTTTACCAGTCTAATTGTTATAGCCTATTATCACAGAATGATATTTTGCTGCTTTCATTTTTCTTTTCACAGAGATATTTTATCATACATTATTATTTTTATTAGCACATATAGCTGTGGTTCTATGGTCTTACACATTAATTTTAATACATTGCTATAGTAGTTTTCATATTTATCATGATTTATTTGGTAGTTTGTAGATTTTATTCCTATAATGGTTTTAGAGTGCTGTATTATTACATTCATCTTTTAGTCCTTTTTCTCCTAGCCTGTATCCACAGATTGTTATGTTTGGAAGAATTGATAATCCTATGGGTTTTAAATGCTATCTTCTGCTGGCCTTGGATCAAAATATAATAAACGCCTGTGAATATACTTCTCGCTGGTTATACAATGAATGGTGAGACAGATGCACAAGGGTTAAAAGGACTTTTTTTTCCATTTTACATCCATTCATCAATTTCAGTTTTATTCAGTTTGTCATTTGGTTCCCACCCCCATTTCTATATCAGCTAAAAGCATCTCTCCATAGAGCCACAAATCCAGACATTTCCTTCTAATACTGTATATACAGTGTTGGTATGTAGCCAACTGCCCAATTTTTGCAAGACTTTAAAACAAAAATCTGAATGTAGAGAAACGTGAAACTGAAACATTTATACCAACCAGACAAGGGGATATTTATCAGGGGATAAATCTGGAATCCAAATAATGTGGGATGTTATTGAAACAAACACAGATTTCTTAAAAACAATCCATACTGGGGTTGAACAAAAAAAAATCTACCACCACATTTTATTCCCGCCATCTTGTTCCAACAGGCTTTTGAGGCAGATGGTCGATTTGGGCCACATCTGTCATTTCACTGTATTATGATGCTGTATTTTACTGTTTGAATAGCCTCAAGTCACAAAAATAAAGTAGAGTAGTATGCAATAAAGAAAAAGAGCAATTTCAATCAGTCAACCCATCAATTTATTAATTGTTTGGACTACCGGATGTAACAAAATATGATAAAACCTGAATAAATATGGCCAAATACTAATAAAACACATTCATTTTTTTTTACTTCCACAACCTGCAGGATGGTCTCTTGGAGCTGCAAAATAGGACTGGAGCAGCGTGCAGTTTCCAAGTCACCCAGTCTTGCTTTGGAGTGCAAAAATTAAAAAGAAGGGTTGGTTGGCCAACATTTGACTAAATCCCATGAAATGGATGCAAAACAGAGATAGAAACTTGTTGTGATTGTAAAGAGCAAGATTCACCTTGAAACGAGATGGGTGTCCTATAAATTCAATAAATAAATAATAAAAAAGAGCGGTTTTATCCCAAATATTCAGGATGTCTATAATTGACTAGGTATAAAAAGGTGTCTTTTTCTGTGCTAGCCAAAGTTTGCAACACTAAGTGACAAAGAATAGCATTGTTTGGAAATAAGCTATTAAACAGCCTTAGCAACCATGGAGCCCATCCCATCATCAGAAAGAGGATTTGTCTCCGGATGGATGTCCTCATACAGGTTGGCACCTGCAGATTCCCCTGATCTCAACTGAAAGGCATGTAGAATTTTGCAAAAGGCTGTCTTGGACCTTGTATGAAGTAACCATTTCTTTATTAAATCTTTTAGCTAGCACCTGTCAGTAACAGCTTGTAAGTATTTTGGAAAGAGTGTATTTTATAAATCCAGATTTAGACAGAGTAACAGAATGCGTATTTAGTTTTTAACTCCCTCTCTTGTGTGCTTCTTATTTATTTTCTGTTTATTGCATTTGATCTGCATCCCACTCTTTCTCCAAGGAGCTTGTAGTAGTCTCGTTTATTCTCTTTTCCAAACATTTCTCATTTTGTTTTGCTTTTAACTGATGTCCAAAGTCACCTTAAGGGGTTCTAACCCCCCCCCGCAGCTCAGTTAGTGGGTGTGATTCACTAAGCAGTCACAATTTAGCCAAGCAGTGACTACATCAGTAACATCATCCGTGGAGCAATATTACTCTTGTGTGAAAGCCTAGAGCAGACAAGGAACTTGGGAGAAGATAGGACTATTATTAAAGCACTATGAAAGTGCTCTTGGTATAGGTGGCCAAGAACTAAACTAGGATATGGTTGTGGAAGAAAGTAATAAAATTTAAACATTATTTCAGGTAAAAATATAAATGGATCCCTAAATCCTGCATAGCTGGTCGTCTTCATTATTAGAGTTTCTTTGGTACCTGCTACAAGAGCAACTTATGCATCTGAGCTTTCATCTGGAATCTTTCCTGCTAGCTCAAAGTTTGCAGGGAGGGAGGGAGGGAGAGAAACTTGTTCAAATTCAATTTCCCATGCAAATCTTGCTCCCTTAAAGTGACAGTTGCATTTGCAATGTTAGGATGAGATATTCTTCCGATTTTATAAAGTATTCATTCTAAATGAGGACTGAATGAGTCCTCAGAGATGAAAAGCAGAGGAATAATAATATTGTAATCCAAAACATCTTGAGCACCACCTGAACACCATGGGCATTGACAAATTTATCATCAGTCAATTTCAACAGGCAGCTTTACGTAGAGCAGCTTGCTACAACATCGCAGGTCTTTGGGAAGGACTCAGTGGGTGGACAAAAATGCCAAATCCAATCTAAACATCTGACTGACAATGCAGCAGATCACCATCATAATAATCAGGATAACTGATGTGATAATACCAGGGGATAGTCGAATAGAAGACAAAGAATTGGAAAAGGTCACGAAGTATCAAGATCTGAAAAACCAAAGCTGAAAGATTATGGCATAAACCAGTTATGGTGATCCCGATGGTTATCAGAACATTGACTACCATACCAAAAAATACTGGACATCAATTAGAAAATTTGAGCATTAACAAAATTTCAATTTGTCAATTTCCAAAGGCCCCACTACTTGGATCCACATATTGTGATGCCATACTGATGTGAATAGATAATAATAAAAATTAAATTTACATGTTGCCTGAATTCCAGTGATTGATGGATTGATTGGTCAATTGATTGAGTCTTTTTTTATTTCACACCTTTAAAAGACTGCCCAATCCAAACGCTGCAAGCCTGGGTGGCTTACATAAAAACTAAACATTGACAAATAATAACCCAGTATATAAAATGACACACTAAACAGATAATGACAACAGCCAAAAGGGGAGTCCACTGACTGGATCCAAATGCTGGGGGAAAAGTCAGATCTTAACAGTTGTGTGTATCTGGAGTGTATATATGTGTGTATACAGTATGTCTCTCAAACATAGTCTAAACAAGCACCCTTTTAAAAGAGTGCTTTTTTTTCAACATTCTATGTTTATCATTTAAAAAACTTATGTTCATTATATTTCAGTTGCTCAAGGCAGTTTCCAGTTTAAAATGTAGACTGCAATATTATACAGCAGGGAGAAACCTGTTTATCCTCATCTGGAGTCACTTCTGAACAGAGATAAACAGGATTGTATGTCAAAACCCCAATCATTATAACAATGACCCAATCATGAGTACTGGGTGAATTCATCTGTTTCGTAGGCACGGTTCATCCCATTTCTATATTTAGGCTGGGATTCAAAAGAAGTTTGCATAACATTTTTATATTTAGGGATTTATTATTTATTTAGCACATTTATATCTGGCCTTTTGCAGACGGAAGAAGAAGGAAGACCTGCTATCAAGAAAATGGTTCAGATAAAAGACTCTGAGCCCAGGGCATGAATGTAATGTGGATGAATATTTCAGATAAGCCCCTTCTTAGTTCACATGAAAATAAAGTGAGGGAGGGGATAGCACATTCATGAAAGATCCTATCTAGAGAAATTTCAGTGAAACAATGGAAGGGCTGGCCTCCAGAAGTTGTGGGTGCTCCAACACTGGAGGCTTTTTTTTTTTAGTTTTCAAAACACAAGTTATTTATTAAATTTTATCCTTTATTTCAAATAGACAAAAAGTTTCCTTTTAACGATAGGATTTTTGGTAACGTGCACGGGCACCAGGTCCACCAAACTTCTTGGATTCACAACGTCGAGGATCAGCAACTAACAGGGTCCTATCATACTGGATGAGGATATCCTTTATTTCTTTCTTAGAAGCTTCATCAACATATTTCTGATAATAAGCTACCAGTGCTTTGGAAATAGATTGCCGAATTGTGTATATCTGTGCCACATGACCGCCACCCTTCACACAGACTCTTATGTCAACTCCTGCAAAGCGTTCTTTGCCCAAAAGAAGTACTGGTTCAAGCAGTTTGTACTGGAGAGTTCTGGGTTCAATCATTTCCAGAGGCCGTCCATTCACCTTAATAAGTCCATTTCCTCTTTTGCAGTGAGCAACTGCAGTAGCAGTTTTCTTCCTGCCAAAAACCTGAACGCTCTGGAGGGGCCCCTTAGCCGGCATGGCGCCTTCGGCAAAAGCAGCAGCGAAAGAAAGAACAGGGTTTCCCAACTCCCTGGAGGCTTTTTAATAAGCAATTGGACAATGCTTTGTCTGAAATGGTATAGGGTTTCCTGCCTGAGTGGGGGGTTGGACTAGAAGACCTCCAAAGTCCCTTCCAACTCTTTTATTCTGGATCAATGCTTTTTCTCTGCACACAGGAGCAAACCTTGCAAGGTTTTATGGAACACTTTCAGCACCCTTTCCCAACTCTATTATTCTGTTAAATTCTCCAATAATTTCTACATGGAAGAGAGTAAGTTTGATATTTATTTATTTATTTATTTATTTATTTATTTATTTTATTCAAATTTATATGCCGCCCTTCTCCTAGGACCCAGGGCGGCTTACAATAACAATACAATAAAATTAATTACATCCATACAGCATACAATCACAGTCAACACGCAGTCGCTGATGGAGGGACATTCCTAGGCCCAGGGGCAGAGTACAGTTCATATGCCCCAAGCCTGTCGGCATAAATGCATCTTCAACAATTTCCGGAAAACTAGGAGGGAGGAAGCAGTACGAACCTCTGTGGGAAGCTGGTTCCAGAGGGCTGGGGCAGCAACGGAGAAGGCCCTAACCCTAGATCCCGCCAAACGGCACTGTCTAACAGACGGGACCCGTAGGAGGCCAGCCCTATGTGCCCTGACCGGTCGCTGGGATTCATGAGGCAGAAGACGGTCCGGCAAGTATCCTGGCCCATTGCCATAAAGGGCTTTATAGGTCATAACCAACACTTTGAATTGTGTTCGGAGACCAATTGGTAGCCAGTGCAGCTCGCGGAGAGCTGGAGTGATATGAGCATGTCTTGGGAGACCCAAGACGGCCCGCGCGGCCGCATTCTGGACTATGTACAAATGCACAACGTTAAAACATTTGCAACAAGATTCCTACTACAAAATCTCAATGTGATTTACAGTACAATGTGACCGAAAATAAAATGACACATCCATCCATCTTTGCTTCCCGCTCCCTCCCTCTCCCTTGCATAATAACAAAATAGAAAGAAACTGGGAAGGAATTAGAATGTGTTCAGTATTGGATTCCTGCCCACACAAAGATATCCTCCCCTTAAAGCATCCTTCCTCCATTTTTTTTTTAAAAAAAGAAAATAATTTCCATATGCTGTCAAAAGTTGAGACAAATCACCAGAAGTAACTCAGGATGAGGATGTAAATCATTTCCTATGGCAAACAACTCTTCTTGACTGAATTGGTAGATTGCAAAGATTTATTCCTTGATATAATTTGCATGCCGCCTCTTCCTAAAGACCCTAACACCCTAATTGCTACACCGCACTGATTATTGCACCGTCTTTACTTAATTTCTTTTAAAAAAAATTTTTTTACAAATTTAATTACAATACTAAAAGCTAATGCAAACTAAACTTAGAGAAAGAGAAGAGGATGGAAAAAGGAATAAAAAGTGCAGAAAAAAAGATAAAAAATAAAATAAAAATATAATTAAGAAAAGCAATATGTAAAGATGTGCCTTCCAACATTCATCACAAGTATAAACAAGTTTAACAACTCTTCACCCCCTATAAAGTTAAACAGATTCATCCCACATCTTATCCCTTATCTATAACCAAATCCACAAAAGATCAATTTTTCAATACTGGCATCAGTAGAAAGTCCATTACAGCCAAAACTTTACCCCCCCCAAAATATTTTAACCTTGATCAAATATATTTATATTCTTTCCTTCTACTTCTAACAATCTGAATCTTTCATTCAATCAAATATTCTCACTGGATTTGATTCCTCATCAATTCTTTTTTTCCATTGTACAAGTTTCTTCAAGGCTTTAACAAACCTCTTTTGTAAGTCCAATAAGAAAATATTTTCCAGGTCGTTCTCTTGGTTTTTCATTTCTATGTCCCCTTTCATTTTTAAAACGTCAGCCTTTTCCCTTTATATATTCAGTAAAGTGTCTTTTTCCAAACCATTCACTTAGAGCAGTGGTTCTTAACCTGGGCGATATCGCCCCCCAGCTGGCGATTTCATTTTTCAGGGGGAACGAAAAGGGGCAACGTGGGGGCGAATGAACGAAAAGGGGGCGATATGGGGGCGATGGAGCGAGAAGTTGTGGGGACACTTTTGAGACTTTTTCGTACAGTGAATCGCTGTATATCTATCGTACAAAAACATCAGATCGCTCGCTATTAGTGGATTGAATTGTGTTTTCAAATGCTCCTCCAGTGGCGCGCCATTGGCCAGAATGGGCAGTGATGGAGGGGGAAGCGCTTCTTTAAAAACATCGCATGCTGAGTGGCTGTCCCCTGTGACATCAGCTGTAATGTCAACGTAACTGTTGAAACTAGGTTTATCAACATCCACGTGTTTTTTCCTAGTGTTCCAGTGCAGTCGAAAATTTAATTTGCAGGTAGTGCTTTTCATTTCAAAGACCTCTCAACATGGCCGAGAAGAGAAAGTGTCACCAATATTTGATGGAATATCTAAAATTGGGATTCGTTCCATCTCCTTCCAATGTACATCTTCCATTTTGTCTTCTTTGTGAGAAAACATTTTCGAATGAAGCGATGAAGCCTTCCTGATTGAGAGGTTATGTTGGGGGAGGGGGCGATGACAACTTCCTCATTGGCTCAAGGGGGCGATTTGTTCAAAAAAGGTTAAGAACCACTGACTTAGAGTTAGATGTCATTTGTAGTTCTACTTTCAGTGCTTTCTCTGTCTTGTCAGCTAAATTTTGTGCCACATCTGTCATTCTCTCATTAACATATTTTAGACACAGTCTATTCATAGAAACAGACATCATTATTGACTGATATGTTTTATGGCATTTTATAAGGAAAGAGAAGAGGACAAACAGCAGTAAGTGGGATGGATTCAGTCAGAGCGATGATGAAAGCACCATTGGAGGACCTGAAGGACATTATCTTCTGGGGGGAAAAAATCTATCTACAGCAGTGTTTCCTAACCTTGGACACTTGAAGATGTGTGGACTTCAACTCCCAGAATTCCCCCAGCCAGCTTCTGGGAGTTGAAGTCCACACATCTTCAAGTGCCCAAGGTTGGGATACAGTGATCTACAGGGTGGAATTGAGAGCAAATTAATGGTATACAATCAATCTCCTTACCCATCAGTTTTTATTTGGGCAAGTCATATGGTTCCCACAAAAATACAGAACGCTGGAAAGGCAGAAGGAATGAACAAAAAAAAAAGATGAGCAGAAGCAAGGTGGGTGGACTCAGCTACAGTGGCAATGGAAGCAATATTGGAAGACACAAAAGCCAGGATATGGACAGATTATCATAGATAAAAGCTGTCGGTGGATGGATGTTGGCAATGGATGGAAACTACTCAAGGAGAGAGGCAACCCAGAACCAAGGAGAAATTTCCTAACAGAGCAATTAATCTGTGGAATGCCTTGCCTCTAGAACAGGGGTCTTCAAACTTGGCCTTTTTATGACTTGTGGATTTCAACTCCCAGAATTCCTCAGCCAGCTTCCCTGGCTGAGGAATTCTGGGAGTTGAAGTCCACAAGTCATAAAAGGGCCAAGTTTGAAGACCCCTGCTCTAGAAGTTGTGGGTACTCCATCATTGGAGGTTTTCAAGAAGAGACTGGACAGCCATTTGTCCAAAATGATATAGGGTCTCCTGCTTGAACAGGGGGTTGGACTAGATGACCTCCAAGGTCCCTTCCAGCTCTGTTATTCTGACAATGACTTGATGGCACATAATTAATTAGTCAATTCCACGACAATGCCAAAGGTGGCTAGTAAAGCTCATGAAATGAGATGGGTGAGATTAGATTGACTAAATGAAACAGACAATTCTTTCTCATAGCATCAATCTTCCTATACAGTGCTGTTTCTATTCTTTTCATCTTTCAAATCTCTGTTGCTTTAATTACAGACGTTTGGGGGGAGGGGGAAAGGGGTGGCAGGATGCTCTTCACTTCATCCAGAAAATAAGGACTGGCAGCACTAACTAATTTGTCTCTTGTTCATTTCTGGAAGTAATAATCATAGAGGAGTTTTGGTTTGGTTTTGTTTTGTTTTTTAATAAAAGGGAAATGGGGAGAAAGGGAAGAAATGAGGAAGAACATTCACAGATGGTTGATTATATTTGATTCAGTACAGCTAAACTGGAGGGAACAGGATTAAGAGGCAATAAGGAATGGCGAGGAGCATCACGGCATGAACCAATGTTCAAAACTCCCAAAGCGACACCCTTGTTAGGCCTAGCAGATAGGTAAAAGCTGCCTCCTGGGTTAATTTGAGATTAAACAGGATCACCTTAATTTTGGCCCCTATATTGTCATAGGCTTACTTTCCTTGTGAGCTGCAAATATGCAGGTCATCTGAATCTGGGCGGAAAAGATTAATTTCAGATTAGCTCTCTCTCCTTGGGTCTCTCAGTACAAAGAGAAGACCACAATTGCCCAGTGAGACTGTTCCAGCCGTAGCAACTCTGCGGCGTACGGCTCTTTCATACTTTTAGGAGTAACAAGAGTTAACAGAGGTCTTCATTCCTTTCTACCTAATGTGCAGTCGGTCAAACTTTAACTGGAACCACCACGTCTTAAGCAATGAATATGAGTTCAGAGCATAAAAAGTGTAGGGGAAAAAAACCCTAACAAATTATTTGGGCCGTGAAGTTCAGCTTAAATGTTTGTGGCAGGAAGCCAATTTAAAACAGCCTCGTTGCCCAATCTATTTAGGTATTGTTTCCTGGAAAGAGCTGCAAAAGAGGAGAGGGGGAGGGAGAAGGAAGGAAAGAAAGAAAGAAAGAAAGAAAGAAAGAAAGAAAG
This sequence comes from Bothrops alternatus, assembly GCA_034064705.1. Taxonomy (NCBI): domain Eukaryota; kingdom Metazoa; phylum Chordata; class Lepidosauria; order Squamata; family Viperidae; genus Bothrops; species Bothrops alternatus. The sequence goes on along the minus strand of JARGCV010000260.1, from coordinate 139,043 downwards.
AAAGAAAGAAAGAAAGAAAGAAAGAAAGAAAGAAAGAAAGAAAGAAAGAAGGAAGGAAGGAAAGAAAGAGTAAGAAAGGAAGGAAAAAAGAAAGAAAGAAGAAAGGAAGGAAGAAGGAAAGAAAGAAGGAAGGAAGGAAGGAAGGAAGGAAGGAAGGAAGGAAGGAAGGAAAAAGGAAGAAAGGAAGGAAGGAAAGAAGGAAAGAAAGAAAGAGTAAGAAAGGAAGGAAAAAAGAAAGAAAGAAAGAAAGAAAGAAAGAAAGAAAGAAGAAAGGAAGGAAGAAAGAAAGAAAGAAAGAAAGAAAGAAAGAAAGAAAGAAAGAAAGAAAGAAAGAAAGAAAGAAAGAAAGAAAGAAAGAAAGAAAGAAAAAAAGAAAAAAAATGCAAGCATTTTAGCTTTTCCCAGTTCCTTGCTTTGTTTATTTTTCTCTCTGCAGCCCTGGGACCCTTTCCTGGGTTTTGCCTGGCAAACTGATCAAAAACAGCTTGAGTTGATTTCTGTGCATCTCCTTTCCCACTCCCTATCCTCCCTCCCCCATTCAGCACTGGAGCAAACTGGTCCAGAAGATTGAATGTTTGTGGAGGACGATGTCATCTGAGCAGTGTGTGCCAATTCTCCTGGAGTTTAGAAGGAAGGAAGCCAGCCAGACGAGGTCTCCAGCCTGTGCTTTAACCTCTGGCCATCATTCAATTTTTTTTCAGCCTTTATCTAGCCCCATCTCCACTGCCTTGGAGAGGAAAGCGATCTCCTTTTGCGCTGGCTTCTGGGAGGAGGAGATTTCTTTCACATGGAAAAGTATTTAATACCAATTTAATGGTCGGTCTAGCCAAAGCTAATTCCCTCGCTTCCCTCCCTTCTCAGGTCTTCCACCAAAGAGCTGCTTTGCAATAATCCTCTCACTTGAAAAGGCTTCCCTCATTCCTGTTGCTAGGATTTGAAAAGCAGCCCCTTCTCCTGTCAAAAATGCTTTCTTTTAAATGTTGCTCTTGTAGAAAGATCAAGGGTGAAGCTCAAAAACAAAACAAATGTCTTGCAAGGGTCAGAATTTTTTTATTTATTTTTTTTTAAAGGAAGAGGGAATACAGATTTTACTGTGAATGTGAGAGTAGCCAGAGAGGGAACTTGAAGCTGAGTTTGCACGCCAGCCAAAACCACGATTTGTGAACACGTTGCAAAGGGAGGGCTTTGCGTTTTGCGTGATTTGTAAACCAGAGTGCCTGAGTTCAAAACTAGCAAGCAGTCCTTAACAGTGTTTGGTTTATTTAAAAAAACAAATCCAAAATCTAAATATACAGGAGCGGCACTTTCAGCACACTCAGGAAAAATGGTTGAACGCTAAAATCGCTGAATGAGGTTTGAGGTCATGCTTGTTCCTTAGCAGGGCCAAGACTTCTAGAAATATCTGTTCTTTGCAATCAACCTTGCGTTTTCCAGCAAAACACCTCCCCAACTCAAAAGTACTACATATGCAAAAGGAGAAGTTGAAGACTCTTCCAAAGGGACTGGTGCCTAATAATATTTTTTTTTTGTAAAGGAAAGATTATAAAGTAATGCCGTTTAACCTCACTGGCTTGCATTTATTGGTTTATTTATTTATTTTAAAAGCCAAGCTCTTATTTGGAAGTACCACTTTAAAACAAAGCAACAATGATGTTGTGTGGAACTTGTAGTTGAACCATAATAATAATAATAATAATAATAATAATAACAACAACAACAGCAACAACAACGTTGGAAGGGACCTTGGAGGTCGTCTAGTCCAACCCCCTGCTCAGGCAGGAAACCCTATACCATTTCAGACAAATGGTTGTCCAGTCTCTTCTTAAAAACCTCCAGTGTTGGAGCATTCATCGCTTCTAGAGGCAGGTTGTTCCTGGTTAATTGTTCTAACTGTCAGGAAATTTCTCCTTAGTTCTAGGTTGCTTCTCTCCCTGATTAGTTTCCATCTGTTGCTTCTTGTCCTGCCTTCAGGCGCTTTGGAGAATAGCTTGACTCCCTCTTCTTTGGGGCAGACTGGAAGACTGCTATCATGTCCCCCCTCATCCTTCTCTTCGTTAAAGTAGACATCCCCAATTCCAGCAGCCGTTCCTTATATGCTTCTCCAGCCTTCCTTTGCCGTCTCTCCCGTCCTTCCTCAATCAACCCAAAAGTGTTCTTTTCCTATCCTTAATGATCAAAGGGATGCTTTGAGGCCTTTGATGTTCAACGTGTGCCTTCATCCTTCTCCCTCCCTTCGCTAAAAATCATGAAAATGAATCAAATGCCTTGGGCATTTCTCATCTTGCCCACTCACCAGAACTGAGAAAGAATAAAAGTCTTGTTTTCAATGAGATCATCAGGTTCAAACAGCGAGCCTCCGTTTCTCCAGCTGCCTGGGCTTTCCCCTTCTGAATTCCATGTTTTCTGGGCCAAAAAGAAAAAAGGTATATAGGATTGAGTGTCTTTGATTTTCGTGGACCTAAAAATTAAGGGTTTTTTTATATTATTTCACCGAATATCATATAACCTGGATGTAATGTACAATTTTCTGCTTCGTAGCATATAATATAGTGGAATTCTCAGAGTAGGAATCTCCAAGGGGGGTTGTGTATAACATGGAATGGAATCCTAAGTTTAAAAACATCCGAGACACCAAATAGTTCTGCTTCTCATTTGGCCTTTGCAAGCCCACAGAGGGTGGTTCCAGTTCTGTAAATTTTGAGAAGGCTTGATTATCTAAATTAAAACTGAATTATGGAAAGTGGCATATTTATTTCTTGACCAACTCTACGCCAACATCCTATTTTTTTTCCAAGTGCCCAGTGTAGTCACCTTGGCAATCAAAGCTAATGTGCCCACTTGTGAACCTGATAAAATCCAATCTTGATGAGAAGATTGAAATATTGTTATTAAATGACCAATATCCAAGTGTTTTGCAAACAGTAGCAAAATGTTTGTTTGTAGCCTAAGCACATCAAAATTGTTTGGGGCCTCTAGTGCCATGCTGACTAGATAGGGCTTAGAATATAGAATCATATGCTCAATATAGAACATAGAACAGAACATAGAATCATATGACTGGAAGGGATCTTGCAGATGTTCTAGTTCAACCCCCTGCTCAAGGTAGGAGTTTTATACCAACCTAATCAAATGGTTCTCCAATGATGGAGCACCCAAAACCTTGGAAAGCAAGCTATTCCACTGATCAATTGTTCTCACTGCCAGAATATTTAACAGAATAATAGAGACTAGTCTGTCCATCTGTTTGCCCATCTGCCTGGGTTCTCATCCATTCATCTGTCAATCAGTCCATCCATCCAATCATCCATCCAGTGGTGGGATTCAAATATGTGAACAATCGGTTCTCTATGTGGATGCCACTTCCGGAAGTCCATTCTGGGCCTGGGCAACAAAAAATTAGCTACCGGTTCTGCCGAACTGGTGCGAACTGGCTGAATCCCACCACTGCATCCATCCATCCATCCATCATCCATCCAAGGTTCTGGATAAAGAGAACTAATTCCAGACATGTCCTATCTGTCTACTGACACTATGAAATGTGAATTTGATGGTATTAATACTTAAGTGCAAAATGCTATGAAAGTGATACTTTTTTTATATACAGCTGCCTTTTATAAATGTGGCAGAATCCTTTTTATTATTATTATTATTAAGCTATTCGGCCCACTGAGGCTAGGCATTCCTTCCAATAATAGCTGAAGTAACAATATGCAGAAATGATAAAAAGTCTGCTTCACAGGGACTACCATGCAGGTGCCAAATACCATGTCTGAAACAGGACTCGCCTTAGAAAAGTTAATTGTTTCTCTCATGGTGCAACGATCTACTCTAGACCAGATTGGACCTGCTGCAAAGCCTCTGTTACCAATTTGACAGCAGGAAAAGTGATAAATGGATGCAATTTTCCTCCTGCTCTAGCTGGGCAGACTTTCTCATCCTTTATGAGGCAACGAAGCATCCATCCTGCCAGCCTAAAGGGAGATAACTGGAAAGGAATAGGACTCTGTTTACTTTTCCTAGAAATCAGTTGGCCCAAAACAACTTTGGCTGAGCCAACTCTCCAAATGGGCCGTGCCCAGTGGTGGGATTCAGCCAGTTCGCACCACTTCGGCAGAACCAGTAGCTAATTTTTTGTGGCCCAGGCCCAGAACTGATGTCCGGAAGCAGCATCCACACAAAAAACCGGTTGTTCACATATTTGAATCCCACCACTGGCCATGCCAACTGTCACCAAAGGGCCAATTGGAAGGCTTTATTTGCCCAAGTGTGATTAGACACACAAGGAATTTGTCTCTGGTGCGTTAAGCTCTCAGTGTACATGCAAAACAGCAGAGTAAGAACAATCATAATAATGATACCAATAAGAAAAGGTAGTAGAAAAGATGAGAAGGACAAAAGTAATGCAGCCATACAACATGGGTAAAATACTCCTATTCTATTCTATTCTATTCTATTCTATTCTATTCTATTCTATTCTATTCTATTCTATTCTATTCTATTCTATTCTATTCTATTCTATTCTATTCTATTCTATTCTATTCTATTCTATTCTATTCTACATTCCATATTCTATTCTACATTCCATATTCTATTCTATTCTATTCTATTCTATTCTATTCTATTCTATTCTATTCTATTCTATTCTATTCTATTCTATTCTATTCTATTCTACATTCCATATTCTATTCTACATTCCATATTCTATTCTATTCTATTCTATTCTATTCTATTCTATTCTATTCTATTCTATTCTATTCTCAGCATGGCTAAAAGTCATTTCTCCAAAATATTTAAAGGCTGTTTGACGTGCTCTGTTGCAGAAGAGAAACGAATTACAAAATAATCTAAAAAGAATCGAGTGTAGGTGGAGTGATACCCATATAATACTCCAATTAGCCTGTTCTGGAACACAAAGCCTGCATTGTTTTTGGTTGACCAACCCCGTTGAAACAAAATGTGCTCTGCCTCCCATGCTGCTGTTTACTTAATCCTGCCATTGGAGCCATTTAATTATACTCTTGTCATAAAACCCAGAGTGAGTCTTGACAAGAACAATGGTGATCTTAGCCCTCGGCGTCCTTTTCTAGGTTGTGGAGATGAGAATTCTGGTGGGGACCGAGAAAAAGCCAAACCTCCCTGCTGAATTCTACCTGACCAATCACTTACAAGTCTATCATCGCCCTTCCTACGGTAGCTCCCTTGACATGGATGCATGCCCAAAACATCTATTCATGGGAACTCAGCTGAGACATAAAAGTCAGGAGGAGGTTTTGAATCTTGACTGACAGTTTTGAATTTGGCAGACTAACAACAGTAACAACAGTAATAATAATAATGCAATCCCAAAACAACCGGAGCACCTCTTGAACACCATTGGCATTGACAAATTCACCACTAGTCAATTGCAAAAGGCGGCCTTACTAGGAACTGCTTCCATCCTCCAACGATATCTGCAATACCATCAAACATCCACATCTGCCTAATGCCAAAAATGCCAAATACAGTCTGAACATCTGGCTGACTGTGTGATGGTCAATAATAATAATAATAATAATAATAGTAGTAGTAGTAGTAGTAGTAGTAGTAGTAGTAGTAGTAGTAGTAGTAGTAATAGTAATAATATAGTTGGAAGGGACCTTGGAGATCATCTAATCCAGGGGTCTTCAAACTTGGCCTTTTTATGACTTGTGGACTTCAACTTCCAGAATTCCTCAGCCAGCATGCCTAGCTGAGGATTTCTGGGAGTTGAAATCCACAAGTCATAAAAGAGCCAAGTTTGAAGACCCCTGATCTAGTCCAACCCCCTGCTCAGGCAGGAAACCGTATACCATTTCATTTCAAATGGCTGTCCATCTCTTCTTAAAAACTTCCAGTGTTGGAGCATTTACAGCTTCTGGAGGCAGGTTGTTCTACTGATTAATTTGTTCTCACTGTCAGGAAACTGACTTGAAACTGTCTCCTGCTTGAGGGAGGTACCTTGGTTTCACCCAAGAAAAATGGTCCAGGAAAAGCCACAATCTCACCTCTGTTAGATTAGCCGTGGACCCAGCAGTGTTTTCTGCCGCTTAAAAATATCATCAAGGATTTTTAATGAGAAAGTGGGAATGAAAAGAATGAATCAGAAAGAAAGAAAAGGGTGGCTGGGGTCTCAAATTTAAGATTTTAATTCTGTACGACTGGTATTGAGATAACAAGTACTTGGGAAGGTTTATCTACAGAACAACTGGGGCATTCTTATTAAAAACGACTTCTATGGACTCCTAAATATGAACACAAGGCAGCACAAAACTTGGAAGAAAATAGAAATAGATAAAAGTTGCACTTGATGGGTAGTACTTGTCAACCATTGCAAAAAAAAAAAGTGGATACTTTTCAGCTTATCAATCTCTTTGGCTGATTTTCTTTTAAACTGACTCTTTTTAAAAGTCAAGGAACAGTCCAGTCTCCCCCCCCCCAAAAAAGTTACAAAGTAGTAAAGAAGAGGGAACATAAAAGTTTTCACTCAGGCTTAGATGTTCCTGCCTGCCTGATCTTGTCAGATATGACCCTCTTCCATGACATGTCTACTCTGCTAGCTTATTCAATTTTATTTTCTCTCCTACCGTACAGTATTACACCGTTGCCCACAACTCATGGAAAGTATTTCATTTCCAAAGCCCCAAGGTCATTCTTCTTAAAATAGGAACTTTCCAGAGCGCTTCATTTCTCAGAATTAGGAGACCAAACCAGCCTCACTCATGACATGAACCTGGCCATAAATTACATTTTATTAGAACAAAATGATTCCCTAGGGAGGAAATGCTTGGCTAAGGATAGTCCTTCATTCCCTTATTCAAGTAGACCTTGCTGCTGGAATTGGCTATGTCTAGTTCACGGGTAGGCCACCTTGGCTCTTTTATGACTCGTGGACTTCAACTTCCAGAATTCCTGAGACAGCATAACTCAGCTTGGAAACCTCTCCCTTTCCCCTCAGCATGGTTGGTTCAGGAATTCTGGGAGTTGAAGTCCACGAGTCATAAAAGAGCCAAGGTTGCCTACCCCTGGGCTAAATAGTCACTTGTCTGAGATGGAATAGGTCATGGATAGGCAACCTTGGCTCTTTTATGACTCGTGGACTTCAACTCCCAGAATTCCTGAGCCAGCATAGCTCAGCTTGGAAACCTCTCCCTTTCCCCTCAACATGGCTGGCTCAGGAATTCTGGGAGTTGAAGTCCACGAGTCATAAAAGAGCCAAGGTTGCCTACCCCTGGTCTAGTTTAATGAAGAGAAGGACGAGGGGGGACATGGTAGCAGTATTCCAATATCTCAGGGGCTGCCCCAAAGAGGAGGCAGTCAAGCTATTCTCCAAAGGCAGGACAAGAAGCAACGGGTGGAAACTAATCAAGGAGAGAAGCAACCTAGAACTAAGGAGAAATTTCCTGACAGGTAGAACAATTAACCAGTGGAACAACCTGCCTCCAGAAGCCGTGAATGCTCCAACACTGGAGGAGATTGGACAGCCATTTGTCCAAAATGGTATAGGGTTTCCTGCCTGAGCAGGGGGTTGGACTAGAAGACCTCCAAGGTCCATTCCGATTTTATGATTATGATTATTACTGAGCCCAAACTTTCTGTTGCTAAACGAGTCGCTTGCTAAGTGAAGTTCGTCCCATTTTACGACCATCCTTGCCACAGTTTGCAGCAGCCAGTGCAAGTACTAGGCCTCACAGTCAGAATTTCTAACCCACCCTGCAAAGAAAGAAAATGTCCAGGTCACCAGTAAGTCTTTCCATGCCAAATTTGTGATGCCGAATATAGATAAGGAAACAGAAGGAATGTCCACCGATAGTGGTGGTGGGGGGGAGAAGGTCATGGATGGGAAAATGCTTCTCAGAATGCCAGTTGCAAGCAAGGCTCAGCCTCCGTGGCAGCCTCATCCATCATCAGGCTAATCGCTTCAATTTGGTCTCCAATGACAGGACATGTCTGACCTGCTGGGCATTGCCTTCATGTCTCATGTATCATCAGGAAAAAGCATTCCCAGGAGAGAGTCCAAAATGAGAAGAAAAGACCTCCTTGTAAGTACAACAGTGGGCAGAAACGGGTGCCCTTGTTTTCCAGGAGATGGCCAAGAGTTTTGTTTTGTTTTCTCCATCGAATGACAGTCTTGGAAAACTGAGACTGGGGAAGGAGGAGAAGGGACAGGGGAAAGGGGGCGAGGGGAAGGGGACAGCAGCCCCTTCCAGCCTCCGTGAAAGAAGGATGTATATTTAAAAGCAACTGTTGTTCATCAGAATTCATCCTGCAGAGCGGGAAATTTCCTGAGAAGAAAAAGAAAGAAGGAGGAGGAGGAGGAGAGGAGAATTTGACCGCTCCCTACCACTAGATCAGATTCTGGGCTTGTCCCTCAAAATCAGATGTTGAGAGAGACAAGCCAAGACAGTTTGGATAGAGAAATACCAATGGTGTGTGAAAGGGAGGGAAGGATCACAGTCATATAACCACAGAGATGGTACGATGGTCATAGCTTCGAGGAAGGGTGACCGTAATTTGAACCGGGAATAAACGAATGGTGCTAAATCAAGAACTTACCAGTATTCATGGTTCTTTTTTTCAGGCCAAGAACTCTTTTGCCTTTTAGTGGCATGCTAAAATAATCTATGCCAGGAATACAGGTAGCCCTCCACTTACAACAGCGGTTCTCAACCTTTTCCGGGGCTCGACCCCGGCCCGCATCGTGCATGCGCGGCGCGACGGGACGCATCACAAAGGGGAAAAAATGGCCGATCCAAAAAAAATGGCCGACCAAAAAAAATGGCGGGCCCGCATCGCGCATGCGCGGCGTGATGGCCCGCATCACAAAGGGGAAAAAAATGTCCGATCCCCCCCAAAAAATGGCCGACCCAAAAAAATGGCAGGCCCGCATCGCGCATGTGTGGCACGACGGCCCGCATTGCAAAGGGGAAAAAAATGGCCGACCAAAAAAAATGGCTGACCAAAATTTTTTTTAAAAAAATGGCGGACTGCAGCATTTAGCGACCCCCGTGAAATGATTGTTCGACCCCAAATGGGGTTGCGACCCACAGGTTGAGAACCGCTGACTTACAACCACCATTAAGTCCCAATTTTCTATCACGGAGGCACCTGTGAAGCGGGTTTTGTCCCGTTTTGCAACTTTTCTCCCCACAGTTGTTAAGTGAATTGCAGCAGTTGCTAAGTTAGTAACACACTCATTGAGTGCGTCTGGCTTCCCCGTTGACTTGGCTTGTTAGAAGGTGGTAAAAATGGACCACCTGATCCTGGGACACTGCGACCGTTGTAAACGTGAGTCAGTTGCAAAGCGGCCGAATTTTGATCAAGTGGGTTATGCTGCAACGGTGGTTAAGTGTGAAAAATGGTCATAAGTCACTGTTCTTGGGGCCGTCGTAGCTTTGAGCAGTGACTAAACGAATGGTTGTGAGTCAAAGCTGTACAGGGTTCACACAAGCTACAACATAAGCTGCGATTTCTGTACTCACCGAACTTGTTAAGCCGGACCCTGCCACGTTATTGCTCGGTGTAATGGGTCAGTGCATTTTGGCAAGGATGAAAGTCTGCTGGTAATTTTAGATAAGAAGAAACACATGTATGCCAACTCTGCCTGCACGTTTTTGGTGGCCAGAGGTTGTTTTTTTTTTGCCAAAGATTGATAGGCGTATCATCAGCGCCGCATCAAGGAAGAAGATAGCATTTAATGTTGGCCCTTTCTCAGATTCAGCAGGAAAAATAAGCTCATATTTCAGGTTGTGATATTAAGGCTCCTTGGAAGTTATTGTTTCCTGATAAGGACATGTCTAATCAGAACAAGGCTGTGAAGAAATGAAAATTACCTGGCGCATAAACTTACTTGTAGCATTTCATAAGGAAATGAAATCTCACATTTCCGATATATCAGATTTATTAAAAAAACAGTGGAGAGAGAGATTGAGAGAGAGAGAGAGAGAGAGAGAGAGAGAGAGAGAGAGAGAGAGAGAGAGAGAGGGAGGGAGAGAGGGAGAGAGAGGGAGAGAGAGAGATTGAGAGAGAGAGAGAGGGAGGGAGGGAGAGAGAGAGAGAGATTGAGAGAGAGGGGGGGGAGGGAGGGAGAGTGAGAGAGAGAAAGGGAGGGAGGGAGAGAGGGAGGGAGAGAGAGAGAGGGAGAGAGAGAGAGAGATTGAGAGAGGGGGGAGGGAGGGAGAGAGGGAGAGAGAGGGAGAGAGAGAGAGAGAGAGAGATTGAGAGAGAGAGAGGGAGGGAGGGAGAGAGAGAGAGATATTGAGAGAGAGAGGGAGGGAGGGAGAGAGAGAGAGAAAGGGAGGGAGGGAGAGAGAGAGGGAGGGAGAGAGGGAGAGAGAGAGGGAGGGAGAGAGAGAGATTGAGAGAGAGAGAGGGAGGGAGGGAGGGAGGGAGAGAGAGAGGGAGGGAGAGAGAGAGAGGGAGAGAGAGAGAGATTGAGAAAGAGAGAGGGAGGGAGGGAGAGAGAGAGAGAGAGGGAGAGAGAGAGATTGAGAGAGAGAGGGAGGGAGGGAGAGAGAGAGAGAGAGAGAGAGAGAGAGAGAGAGAGTGCAAGCGCAGCGACATTTACTACATTCAACTTCAAGTGGAAGTAACACACACACAGAAACACACATAATCTCTTCTTTGTCATAAATTGCACTGGTAGTTTGTCTGGTTGCAACATATTTTAACTGGTAATACTGAACTAAACTCAGTCTGATATGCCAATGCACCCCCAGCTTGAGATGTTAAAGGGGCATTGAAAAACTGTAGTGATTTAATTCACAAAAGCAAAACATGCCATGTATAATAAATGTATTATTACTATAATAAAAAATGAAAGCAAACAGCTGGAGTGGCAGGGGGACTAGTGCCGGCAAATTTTCTGCTACACATTTTTCTATTCCCTGTAGACATTTTGGGGAGGAGGGAGGAAAAAAAATAACTGATTACTTTCCAGTATGTCTCCCTAGCTGTTGCTGGGTTTGAAATAATTCCAGCAAAGGGCCTGGCGACCATGAGAGAGTTTGAAGGAATACTAGCAATGTAAAAGAGGTCCATGGATCAGTTCCAATTTAGCTTTAGTAACGTCCATTTGAAAGGGGGCCTTTTTCATTCCAAATATCATCACCCCATCAATGCAATACAGACACTGAGCCAGAAATACACCACCCTGGTCACCAGATCAGAGTCCCTGGGAATCTAAAGCTAGTGAGGCAGGACAATAAGTAAAACTATATTTTAGCCAAGCAGGTTGCATGACTACAGAATGGAACTAAGCCCATCAGCTGCATTCATACAATGTGCAGCCCGGCTGCACTGACTGCTTGACCTCGCACATTGAACCAAATCGTTCCAGCCCATCAAGTTCAACAAGCCCAGCTTCTGACTTATCACTTTTTTGTTTGTATGTACACTGAGAGCTTATGCACCAGAGAGAAATTCCTTGTGTGTCCAATCACACTTGGCCAATAAATTTTTTCTTTCTTTCTTTCTTTCTTTCTTTCTTTCTTTCTTTCTTTCTTTCTTTCTTTCTTTCTTTCTTTCTTTCTTTCTTTCTGTCTGTCTGTCTGTCTTTCTTTCTATCTGTCTTTCTTTCTATCTGTCTTCTCTCTTTCTCTTTCTTCTTCCTTCCTTCTGTCCTTCCTTCCTTCCTTCCTTTTCTTTCTTTCTTTCTTTCTTTCTTTCTTTCTTTCTTTCTTTCTTTCTTTCTTTCTTTCTTTCTTTCTTTCTTTCTTCCTTCATTTTCTTTCTTTCTTTCTTTCTTTCTTTCTTCTTTCTCTTTCTTCTTCCTTCCTTCCTTCTCTTTCTTTCTTTCTTTCTTCTTTCTTTCTTTCTCTTTCTTTCTTCCTTCCTTTTCTTTCTTTCTTTCTTTCTTTCTTTTTGTCTGTCTGTCTGTCTTTCTTTCTATCTGTCTTTCTTTCTCTTTCTTCTCTCTTTCTCTTTCTTCTTCCTTCCTTCTGTCCTTCCTTCCTTCCTTTTCTTTCTTTCTTTCTTTCTTTCTTCTTTCTTTCTCTTTCTTCCTTCCTTCATTTTCTTTCTTTCTTTCTTTCTTCTTTCTCTTTCTTCTTCCTTCCTTCCTTCTCTTTCTTTCTTTCTTTCTTCTTTCTTTCTCTTTCTTTCTTCCTTCCTTCCTTCCTTTTCTTTCTTTCTTTCTTTCTTTCTTTCTTCTTTCTTTCTCTTTCTTCTTCCTTCCTTCCTTCTCTTCCTTTCTTTCTTCTTTCTTTCTTTCTCTTTCTTTCTTCCTTTTCTTTCTTTCTTTCTTTCTTTCTTTCTTTCTTTCTTCTTTCGTTCTTTCTTCTTTCTTCCTTCCTTCCTTCCTTCCTTCCTTTTCTTTCTTTCTTCTTTTTCTTCCTTTCTTTCTTCTTTATTTCTCTTTCTTCTTCCTTCCTTCCTTCTCTTTCTTTCTTTCTTTCTTTCTTTTCCTTTTCCTTTGTCTTTCTATTTCTCTCTCTCTCTCCCTCCCTCCCTCCCTTCTTTTTTTTCTGAGCATTCATAGGGATTTTAGGACACTTCCTACTCCATTAAAAGAACCACCAATTGAGAAAGTACGCTCTTCTTTCTAAATATACAACACAGCCCTAAGCTTCTTAAATGTAGACTGAATCCAAAAGGGTTCCTGACACTCCCAGTGGCTTCCTCCCAAGTGATAGGGATACAAGATAAGGATACAGGGTTAGGATCAATCGGGACAAACAAATGGCTGCCTCTAAGCCAGCGGCCCCCAACCTTTTGGGCACCAGGGACCGGATCCGTGGAGAGAGGTTTTTCCATGGACTGGAAGGGGCGTGATTTTGAGTGCTGCCTGCATCCCACAGATGAGACTTTACTTGTTTATGCAGACCAGTTGCTGGCATGTCGGGGCTCAGTTTGTCCACGGACTGGGGGTTGGGGAACTCTGCTCTAAGCTTTCAGAAAGCAGACCGTCAATAGGTCATTTGTGATCAAGGTTGACCTCCCAGCCTTGTTTTGAAGCTGGTTGACCAGGAAAACTTTCCTGGCACATATAAAATCTTTGAAAGGAAAGACAAGATGTAGAGGGAAGCAGAGATACTGGACTAAAAGGCTCTCTAAATAATTAATTTCAGGATACTGTGCAATCCAGGAACCCTGTTGATTTTTAAAGCCATTAATTGCTTGTTAGGCTCCATTAAGTCACCATGGAAAGCATGTTGAAGGGTTTTTGTGAGGGGGGGGGAAAGGCTGAAATTAAAAAGCTAGGTCATTCTTGCTTGCTAACATTTTTACAGAAAAGGGCACCAGGAGCAAAAACAATGATGGTCATGCACATACATTCATTTGTGTGCATGTCTCCCTGTGAATTTTTTTTAACTGCCTATATTTTGAAAAAAAAAACTAGGAAGAGTTTTCCTTCTTGCTCTCTGAAGAGGCATTTTGTTGCACATAAACTAACACCTTGCATATAAACCACCTCTATACATTTAATAAAAAGCAGTAAAAAATCAGTTTACTCCACTGTTTCTATCTACAGAAGCCCTGCCTGCTTTGCTATTTCCAACCCTCCTAAATCTGATATCTCAAGGTACATTAAGATTACAACCTTATATATATACCTGTTAATACACAAACCACTGATCATGTTTGAACAAAAATGATTTGAGTAGATATTCTTGACTAAACACACCCTATGTCTTTTTTTTTTTTTTTGGACAATCTGTAATTGTTAATCCAAAGAGAAAGAAATTGTAAGAAGGCTTAGTATCCATCCATCCATCATCCATCCATTTCTGTAGGCACCCAACTCAACCAAATGTCTCTGGATGGCTATAGAAATGATGTATGAACTCAGCTGCAGATAGAAACATCTTCCATGATTGCTTGTTAGGGCAAACCATTGTGCTTCCCCCCCCAACCCCCTAAAACAGCTTACAGAAGTTTTGTTTGCCCATACAGTTTGTCCTGAAGTTGAAAGTCAAGTACTTTGGCCACCTAATGAGAAGGAAGGACTCACTGGAGAAGAGCCTGATGCTGGGAAAGATTGAGGGCAAGAGAAGAAGGGGACGACAGAGAATGAGGTGGCTGGATGGAGTCACCGAAGCAGGAGGTGTGAGCTTAAATGGACTCCAGAAGATAGTAGAGGACAGGAAGGCCTGGAGGAACATTGTCCATGGAGTCGCGATGGGTCGGACACAACTTCGCAACTAACAACAACAACACAGTTTGTCCATAGAGTTCTTAGCTTGATGAATTGGGCTGTTTATATGAACACATTTAATTCAGGGGCCCTTTGCCTCATTTTTAAAAGATGCAATAGAAAGAGACAGCAGCCTGCCTTGGTGCTATAAATCCATCTGCCTTTCTTTTATTTTTTTAATTCAAAGTTTTACTAGTATATAATATACAATACAATGGAAATACAAAAGTAAAGAGAGGAAAAGATGGGGAAAGATGCAGAAAAAAAAAATGCAGAAGTGAGGTAAGGAGAAAAAGAAGGAAAAAGAGGCATTGACTTCCGACTTACTTTGGTGTGATAGGGTATCGACTTCAAACCTCAACGTTTTACTTTTACAAAATAATATACACCAGCCATCTCAATAATGTCAAATCTATCTAATTGGTAAAGCCCAAAATCAAAATTTCATTTTTTTTTCCACCTCAGGGTCAAAACCTAGAAACAGTTTCTACGTGGCAACAAAAGTATTCCTAACAAAAGTATTCCTATTCTTTTCTTTAATCCGTACAATCAGTTTAGCCATCTCTGCTAGCTCCATCAGTTTTTGTAACCATTCCTCCATTGTAGGAACCAATGTAGTCTTCAAATCCATCTGCATTTCTAAAGATCAACCTGGTCTTTCTCCTGAACTGATCCAGAAGATTAGCTAAGAAATGTGGAAGACAATGAATGGAGACTTGGGTTGGCTGGTGTAGGGACTTCATCTCAGTTTAAACACTCAATTATTTAGAGGTAACAATGATTTGGCTGTTGCAGGGCAAAAGCTAACAAAGCATGTAAGTAATGAGACAACCCAGATTTGGACTAATAAACATCAGAGGCTAGAATATGTTGTACTTTAAAGAAGATCATTTGAACTGGTGACACAATGTTAACTCAGTAGTTTCAGAAAGAAAATATAGAGGGGAAAAACTAATGTCTCTTTGCTTTTGCAAGTTCCCGTTGATGAAAGCTCAACACACTTCATACTGTCAACACCTCAGTTAGCAGTTGAACAGAAGATATTTCTTAAAAAGGGCAAACAGAATTCTGAAATTCTCAGAGTGAACATTTGCATAACATAATAGAACTTCTAAAAAACATTGGTAGAGAGGACATATTATAAATGGATATCTGTCTGTCTATCATCTATCTATCTATCTATCTATCTATCTATCTATCTATCTATCTATCATCTATCATCTAGCTGTCTGTCTACTATCTATCTATCTCTAATCTATCATCTATCTATCTACCTCTATCATCTATCTACTTACCTACCCATCTACCTAGTTTAGTGTTATCTGAACCCAACTATTTGTAGCTTATTCCATAAGGCACAATTAAGTAAACCATGATTTAGGGCAATCTATGAAACCACCCAAGAGTAGGATTTTGCATGATGGCTATAAAAGCTTGAATTCAGTTGCTCAACACACACATAGGTGCTGTAAGTGATGCCATTAACAATTTTATTCTCAATATTGCGGCAAAGGTACAGGTGGTGTGGCTGGTAAGAGCCATAAACAATCCTAAATTATTTGGACAAGGTAACGTAATGACATACACATTTGAAATAAGATCAGATTATACATCTGTGGCAAGAATTATTCACATAACTTCAGATTCTACCTTGTTGCTTGGGAGACTTCACTACTGAAGCATGCCAAAAGAAGATTAAGGCATGCCAATTTATCTGAACCATTTAAAATTTGAATATATGCACGACTGCATTCGGCAAAAACATTAAGGTCTGTGTGAAAGTATGAATAAGGGAACCTCTGCAATGCTTTAGTAGCATCTCCACTTCCTAAGATGTGCTAACCTAGTGCAATCATAAAGTAGCTATGAATTAAAAATGGGCTGGAGCAAAATATTGGTGCTGTGATCATAGAAAGTAGCCATCTGCCCTCATTGTCAACTAGAAGTTGGGATGGAATAAAACAAAGAAAAAAAACTGTACTCAAGATGTACTCTAAGTGACATTAATTGGAATAACTTTATTCAAGCTTTTACCCAGTTCTACTGCTGTGTCTTCTATTTTGTTACACAAAAGATGGCAGTGTCAACACCCTCCCTGGGACCTCTCGGTTTCTGGGTGCTTTCAACTTCTACTAAAAGTAAGGTTTCTCACTGAAATGAAACAGATAACGGTTGTTTCAACTGTAGCTTCTATTGCTGTTTTTGAAAAAAATGTTACTGGGTTACCTTTATATCATTGCAGAATCAACAAAGAGGACCTTTGCTCCTGGCTGTAGTTGTTCACTTGCTAAATTGTGTCCAACTCCTTGTAACCCCATGAGTCACAGTACAGCAGGTCCCCTGTACTCCACCTTTCCGTGGAGTTTGCCCAAATTCCTGTTCATTGCATCAGTGACACTACTCATCTCATCCTTTGCCGTCCCCTTCTCCTTTTGCCTTCCCTCTTTCCCATCATCAGGATCTTCGCCAAGGAGTCTTCTCTTCTCATTGGTGGGCAAATGAGGCTTCAGCTTCAGTACTAGCACTGATGATGTTACCTAGTTTGGGTAATGAAACGTCTGCAAGAAAACTATCAGGCCTCAGAGAGCATCAATAAGGAGGACAGTCCTCCTTTTGTAAGTTCTCTCCTCCCTCGAAAAGCATCCTCCTACATGTCCTCCTTTTCGATATTTGAAGACTAATCTGCAGGGCTTTTTTTTTTTTCTCAACGGCGTTCCGGCACCTTTTTTTTTGGTGTTTTTTTTTCAACTTTTGCATGATCTGTGTTACTCCCCCTATTGGCTTTCAAAAGCCAATAGGAATTGCTGCTGAATGCAATTTTATTTACAATATTTTTTTCTTCAATTTATTTGTGTCCTCCTTTTCATTGTAAAAAAGTTGGTCACCTTAGCATCAAGGACCCTCTCATTTCAACCCTGAGCTGCAAATATTCTCCTTTATCATTATCTGTCCTTCCAAAATCAGCAGACAGGTTGATTTTCTTTTTTTTTCCTCGCCTCCGCCTGCAAATCTGGTGCGATTTTTATTTATTTTATTTATTTATTTGTTTGGGCTTGTATGCCGCTCCTCTCCGGAGACTCGGAGCGAGGCTAACACCATATATATAAACAACAAATTACAATAAAAATCTCAAACAAGAAATATCCAAAAATACAATAAAACACCCACTCAAATTCAACAGTCAACCACAATCATCACAATTTTAGAAGCAGACTTTGGCAATTCAGTGATTCAATGGATCGTTTTGTGTAACATTATGCCTTTATCAGCAACAAACTCAAATGTTTACTTCAATCTGCTTTCTGAGAATAACCCATTTGGGCAAAAACCTTGCTGTGATTAAAAGTTTCGATCTTAGGCATTGTAACCTAAGAGGATGAACCGTTGAACTCAGTTGGATTGAGGTATGACCAACACAAATTGAAAGAGCTCCGTGTGATAAATCTGCTGGAACAAAATGCTGATTTGACTGGGGCTTTGAGGCCTGATCGTTAAGATCATCTGCTAGAGCTAAGACTGGATCACTAAATGCTGAAACAGGCTGTGCAGCTTAGAAAAACCTTGGATTTAACACCTGAAAGGTTTAAAACAAAAGATAAACAACAAGATGGACAAGACCACAAGGAAGTGGGAGAGAGGACCAAGTCAGCTGGCTTGCCAAAAGAAGGAACAAGGAGAGAGAATGGTTAAAGGGAAAGCAGATGAGTAGAACACTCATAGATGTGTTCGAGACATCCTTTAGGAAAACTGACCAGAAATCTCAGAGAGCTATTCCCATCAACATTTTGCACCCAAATTGGCCAGAGTCTGTTCTTTCAAAGAACAAAAGACACCAATCCCTTCTCCATCTTCTCCTTCTCCTTCTCTTCCCCTCTTTCTCTCTCTCCTTCTCCTCCTCTTCCCGTCTTTCTTTCCACCCTCCTCCTTCCCATCCATTAAAAGTTGTCTCCAAAATTTACCAAAAGCAAAACTGGGATTTCTTAGGAGGGAACTACACAGCAACCCTTAGCAAACATGCTGTGGGAAGACATGAGAAGGACACAGCAACAGTGTGTCATGCTGATCCTTTGACCACTGCTACTAAGCTTCATTAAAGGGCCCTGCAGAAGCCCTTGTCTCTCTCTCTCTCTCTCTCTCTCTTCTCATTCAGCAAACATTTGCTTCTGACATTTCTTTCAAAGGAAAAGAGGGATTGGGAAAAATTCTCATGATTGGAATGTGGTCTCTTGTACTTATTGAATTGTAAGCTAGCCAAAGAATATATCCAACAATCGTGCTCCTTGTTAGGTCATCATTTCTCTAGCAACCTGGAACCCTTCTTAAAGCGGTCAACGAGGCCTCTCTCATAAGGAAACCCCTTCCTGCGGGGGGGGGGGACTTTTCAGACTTGTAGACAAGCACGGAAGACTCAGAATGATGAAAAGGGGTCCCAGGAAACAACAGAGAGCAGCTGTTGCTCTTCCTGTCTCGTGCCGTCAAAAGCATTAAGAAAAAAAGAAGTCTAGACAAAAAGCTCGTCAAGAAAGTTCCAAAATGAATTCTAAAATATCCTGAGAACAAAAAAAAAAAAAAAAAAAGGAGAGAAACTTTGGGGCCAGATCTCAATATGCTATATTGCCACAGAATGAGCAAAGATGTCAAATCTGCCCCAACTTAGATCTTTAGGCAAGGAAGACCCTCGACTCCATTTGGTGGAAGTGAACAGGTTCTTTTACTACAGTTAAGTGGTTGCTGCGAAAGTAAATCTAGATCTGAGTATTTCTGTGCAAAGAGCCAGAGCGAACAGTAGAAATACTTCCCAGAGCCCAAGAAACCCCCAGAGAATATTCCAGCAAAACTGAACTCTGCCTATCTATTCTAGCAAATATTCCTTAACCTTGTTCTTTTAAGAGGGTTATGTGCCACCAGCTAAACTGGAGATAGTGAGACCCTTTGCCTGGAATTCACATATTTTTTACCACTGCTCTTTTTTATTTGAAATGGTTAGATTATATTTACGTCTCCAAGCCTACGCGGCGATATCTTTTTTTTAGAGGGTGTAAAAAAATGAAATGTTAATTTCTTACTTTAATTACAAGAAAAATATGTCATTAAAATATACAGTCATCTGAGTAGCTGCTAATTGCCAATCAAGTGCCTACCATGTAATAAAGAGATTAAATTAAGCAGAGAAGAAGAAAAAATAGTCTGGAACTGAATTCCTGGGGGTGGGGGGGGAGATTTATGTAAAACACAACCTCGCTAGAAACAAGAAATAAAAACCAGTACATTGCTGGAGGCTATGGTACCATTTGTATCCTAATATATCCAGAGCGTTTCATAAAACAGGAGTGATTTTGTCTTTCTGTGTTTTTTTTTTCTTTTTAATTTTAGAAAGCTGTTAAGGTTTAGGCAAGGACCTACCAAAGCCTTGAGTGGAACAGGAACACCACAAGGGACCAAAAATAATAAGTTATAAGAGCATAGCAGCTCTAGAATACGATCTCGTGAGCCTCATTCTTCCATTTGCTTCTCCAAAGATCTCTCCTGATAACCACCAATTATGCTACAGGTTTTGATAAGCCAGAGATAGATTAGATAACCTTTATTGTCATTTTTTCCTGTGGGCACAATGACACACATTAGCATACAGTAAACCTATATATTCATCTGAACTGCTTGGACTCCCAATTTCCTGTGCTTGACAGTAACCTTACAATAAAACTAGAGCTACTGCTTAGAACATAGAATCACAGACTATCAGAGTTAGAAGGGACCCTTCAAGGTCTTATAGTCCAACCCCCTGCTCGAGCAGGAGATCCTATACCATTCCAGACAAGTGTCCAGTCTAATAACAATAATAATAATAATAATAATAATAATGATGATGATGATATGATGATGATAATGATGATGATGATGATGATAATAATAATAATAATAATAATAATAATAATAATAATAATAATAATAATAATAATAATAATAAAAGTTGGAAGGGACCTTGGAGATCATCGAGTCCAACCCCCTGCTCAGGCAGGAAACCCTACACCATTTCAGACAAATGGCTGTCCAGTCTCTTCTTAAAAACTTCCAGTGTTGGAGCATTCACCGCTTCTGGAGGCAGGTTGTTCCACTGGTTAATTGTTCTCACTGTCAGGAAGTTTCTCCTTAGTTCTAGGTTGCTTCTCTCCTTGATTAGTTTCCATCTGTTGCTTCTTGTCCTGCCTTCAGGCACTTTGGAGAATAGCTTGACTCCCTCTTCTTTCGGGCAGCCCCTGAGATATTGGAAGACTGCTATCCTGTCACCCCTTTATCTTTCTCTTCATTAAACTAGACATACCCAACTCCAGCAACCATTCCTTCTATGTTTTAGCCTCCAGTCCCCTAATCATCTTTGTTGCTCTTCTCTGTGCTCTTTCGAGAGTCTCAGCATCTTTTTTACATCGTGGTGACCAAAACTGGATGCAGTATTCCAAGTCTCGCACCTTCTGAAGACAAGGCATTCCACTGGTTTTAATTGTTCTCACCCGTTAGGAAATTTCACTTTAGTTTTAGGTGTACTTATTTCTGGGTGTGCTTCTTATTTGGACCACCTCACCTCACAAGGCCTGCCAACCATTCTCAGAAATGACAAAGAGATAGCATGTAAGAAACAGATACTCTCCTTGCCCAATAGTAGCACTTGTCATCATGCAGTTCCTAACTGGTAGATACACATATGCCTGTTTTCCATGTTAATGTTATGAACCCCTTCTAAATCCTGCACAATGATGATGGGCTGCTCCTTTGTAATGGTGATACGATTCCTTTATTACCATTTTATTGCTTTTTGTTGCAAGCTGCCTAGGATTGTTGTGTATAAGATTAGGTGGCCATATAAGTTCTGTAAGTAATGTGTAAATCAAACCTCTCTTCCCCCGCTCCTCCTCCCATTTTTTTATAAACCAGTCCGCCTTGCAAGCTGTTTCTCCCACCAGTCAATGGAAAATGTACTGGGCTGTTGTCCATATGTATCTGTCTGTGGAATCTATTTTTGCCCAGCTCATAACAGAAATCTCAAATCACACCGCATGACGTTGGTCAGGCTTCACAAATCTTTGCTTTTGCCAGCAAAGAAAAATGTATAATCTTCTCTTCCAGCTGAAGGAGCAACAGTAGTTTAAACTCCCATCTTCCCTCTACAGGTTTGCACCAATATTAATGCAATATAGTAGGGTGTTTCTTTCAGATGTTGTTGTTGTTGTTGTTAGTTGCGAAGTCATGTCTGTCCCATCGCGACCCCATGGACAACGTTCCTCCAGGCCTTCCTGTCCTCTACCATCTTCTGGAGTCCATTGAAGCTCACGCCTACTGCTTCAGCGACTCCATCCAGCCACCTCATTCTCTGTCGTCCCCTTCTTCTCTTGCCCTCAATCTTTCCGAGCATTAGCCCTTCTCCAGTGAGTTCTTCCTTCTCATTAGGTGGCCAAAGTACTTGAGTTTCAACTTCAGGATCTGGCCTTCTAAAGAGCAGTCGGGGTTGATCTCCTCTAGGACTGACCGGTTTGATCACCTTGCAGTCCAGGGGACTTGCAGGAGTCTTCTCCAGCATCATAGTTCGAAGGCCTCCATTCTTTGGTGCTCAGCCTTTCTTATGGTCCAACGTTCACAGCCATACATTGCAACTGGGAAAACCATGGCCTTGACTATACACACTTTTGTTGGCAGGGTGATGTCTCTGCTTTTTAGTATGCTGTCTAGATTTGCCATAGCTTTCCTCCTCAGGAACAAGCATCTTTTAATTTCTTGGTTGCAGTCCTCATCTGTGGTGATTTCTTTCAGATAAACTGATTGTATATATATATTGTCCTGCTTAATGGATAATCCAGCAATCTTGGATAATTGTGGAAGAAACGGTGTGCTTTGTCTTCTTCATTACATGCCCACATATCTAAATGGCTGGTTCAGGACTAGCTGTCCACCATTTTGAATACCCACAATCCTCTTGAACTAATATCTGCTGCCGGATAATTTACTTGAGGGGTACACAGTCCCTTCTAGAGAAAGGCTATTACATTATCACACGTTAATGAATTTTGCAATCTTATGGGGAAAGATGGAAGGATTTTTTTTTTTTAATTTCTCCCACCCTAATCCAGTCTGCAGAGAATAAACCAAACACACAAGTTTTAAGTCTGAGGTTTTCAATTTTTTGCAACGGTTGAACTGTTAAGGGATTCCAGGATTATTATTTTTTTTAACTATCAACTGGCAAAGCTCTAGCAGTAGAAATTGGCTGAGTTCAAGTGAATTATGATTATTTTGCCCTTAGAACCTTGGAACCCTGTCAAGTTTTCATAGAACCCTCAAATTCCATAGAATACAGTTTGAAAAACCGTGTTTTTTGTAATAATAAGTTGGCTGATGAATGCTGGAGAAAAGCCACTTCACAGGGCATTGAAGCTTGTTAAAATTAGGAGCGTTACTGCGGTCCATCAACCCCTTATCTCTTAATTCAGGGTAGAGTCGGGGAGACTGAGTGGAACTGAGATTTACTGACTAGATGTCCTTCCTGATTTCTAAGTGGAGATCATAGCAGATATTTTTTCTTTGTGTCCAGAGGTTCCCAACCTTTTGGGCACCAGGTACCAGTTCCATGGAGAGAGGTTTTTCTGCGGACCGTAGGTGGTGTGGTTTCATGTGCTGCCTGCATCCCATGGATGGGGCTTTGTTTGTTTGTGTGGCCAGTTGCTGGCAAGATTGGGGACCCCTGCCCTCAGAGAGAAACATCTGCTGCTACCTAGGATTGAACTCTCAACTTTCCAAGTAGGAAGTGAGTGTCTTCACCACTACACCACCACACCGCTCTTATGACCTCCCCAGAATGCCACCAGGGAAATAAACTATTATCACATTGACAATTGTTACTTTGAATCTCTGCTGTAGAATATACCAGGCCCAGAAAGAGAAATTTCAAATATCTAAAGTTGGGAAATCGAACTACTGCTACCTCTTATGCAATTATTATCTAACTGTAGCTTATCATGCACATGGATGCTTGCACAATGAGATTCATAAATGAATTCAATTTTGAGGCCAAGCGAGGCCAATATAAATTATGTTTTATGTAACAATCAGATATGTAATTATGTTCTCAAATGAGTATGGGGCACACAAGCTATTAAAAGACTTTTTTTTATAAGTTCTTGCTCTGATGAAAATAATTTTAACTGCCTGCGGGATGCATCCCAATGGTTCTAACTTTGTTTGAGGGGTAAAACACACACACACACACACACACACTGCAAGAAGCAGGGGGAGAAAAAGAGACAGAGAAGATTGGAACGGTTTGGCAGCAAAAAAGAAGAGTAAATGCATCCTGCTAATGTTCCCTTGCAGTCAGAAGGGATTGCATTAAAGCTGGAGGGAGATCAAGCAAATAAACGTTTTATTGGCTACTTCGCATAATTTCTCAGGGTCTTTGCACTCTGTTTGCTCCTGATGGAATTTGGCCAAGGTTTCTGAGGTTTGTCTTATGGCATAGCAGCACCTAAATACTTCCTTTCCACACACTGGAAAAGGCTTTTTTTAAAACAAACAAACAAACAAACAAACAAACATATATTTACCAAAGATATGATTCTCTTTTAAAACAGGTCTGTAAATATTGCAGGCCAGACCAGAGGACATATTCAACTGCTGACAATGTCCACGACTGGATTTCCCTCCCTCTCTTCCCTTCATAACTCCTCCGCTGAGCTCTTGAAAGAATCTGCTAGTTTAGTTGGTTTCCACAGCAGACCACCGTCTAATCATAGATTTTGAAATTGCTCAAAATCCATTTAAAGAAATGTCAGGTCATAGAAGGAGGTCAGAGAAGGAATGAAAGAAAACTGGGCATTTGTGCAGAATCTTGCAGCCATGGATCACGTTAATTAAGTGATAACTTTTCTCCTTCTTTAGGCACTCCATACTTCATATATAAAGGTTAAACATCTTGGGCAGAAAACCTGCATGCCAAGTAATTACTTTTGCAGCAATTTACTCCCTTCCGCTCGCTCTCAGATCTTTTTAATTTAAGTTGTCCTTGGGATGATGTCATGATTTCTATCCAACAAAGAGGGCAATGGTACACCATTCTCCAATCATTGAACTGTTCATCAAAGGCACTATTTCACAGCATCGTCGACTCTATGAGTTGGGAAGGGCTTGATGCGTCGTCTCATCCAACGTTTTGCTCAGCGTAGGAATTCACTGAACCCTATCCACAGCAGGAAAGCGTTCGAGACAGTTCAGTTCAGTTTTTCCAAGTTACATCTCATATTTTGTTGGTGTCCAAGGTTTTTCTTCTGCCTCCAAAATTAGCAGAGAATATGATCGCAATTGTAAAAAAAAAATAATTAAATTCATTAAGACATTTTAAATTTTACTGAGATGTAGCTTCTTCCTGTAATTTTGGTACAATGTTTTGATTGATGAGAACTGCCTCGGTGAAGAGATGACACTGTCCTAGCTTTTCAAAAGAATAAATGTTTAATTTATGATGCACGTAACCCTTCAGCCGCTAATGCCTTAATGGAGGGAAATGGATCACATGAGAGAGGTCAAAAATCAAATGATGCCCATGAATAATGGATCCTTCGCCTAAATAGTTATTCGAATGTTCAGATGGATCAAGCTGTATGTCATTTATATTGTTTTTAAATGGTTGAACATCACCTAGAATGTTGGCATTGGGTGGAACAGAGATTTTTGTAATAAATAAAACAGACATGTAAATAAATGTGCCTTTGGGATTAGAACTGGTCAGTGTTAAATAAAAAGAATCCAATGAAAATATCTGTTTTTAGGGGTCCATTTACATCTTTCTCTGCATATATATATATTGGTTACTCCACAGTAAAAAAAATAAACAGCTCTTTGAAGAATACTGGAAGTATTTTTAAAATATTTTCTTTTTATCTAGTGGCTTCATTCACATCACACACTTAACCTGGTTAATGAAAAATCCTATCTTCTGGCTTTGTACAATATATCAAACCATATTCCAACCCAATGACTAGAATTGCATGATGTCACTGAGCCCCAGAAAAATAAGCCAAAGTTAACGCCAACCAAGATTTGCATGTCAACCTTTTGGGCACCAGGGACCGGTTCCGTGGAGAGAGGTATGTAGTTTTGTGTGCTACCTACATCCCACGGATGGGACTTTGCTTGTTTGCGTGGACTGGTTGCTGGCATGCCATGGGCCGGTACTGGTCCACAGACCGGGCGTTGACGACCCCTGGTGTATAGGCAAAGAAACCAGTGCACAACAATAGTCTTTGGCTTACAGCCATTTGTTTACCAAAGGTTTGAACTTACAATGGCATTGAAAAAAAAAGGCTTATGTCCAGTCCTCATACAACCATCACAGCATCCCTGTAGTGACATGATTAAAATTTGGTTGCTTGGCAATGCAGCATGAATTTATGACAGCTGCCGCATCTTGGGATCATATGATCTCCATTTACGACCTTCCCAGCTGGCTTCTGATGAGCAAAGTCAATGGGGGAAGCCAGATCCACTTAGCTATGTGATTCATTTAACAACCAGGGTGATTCACTTAACAACTATGACAGTAAGGTCATAAAATCACACACAACTCACTTAACATCTGCCACTTTTAGCAACAGAAGTTTCAGTCCCAACTGAGGCCATAAGACAAAGAGCACCAATAGCCATCCTGGACTAAGAGCTGATGGAAATATATATAATATAGTGCCTTTTTCGCTAGAGACAATATTCATAGTTTTCTTAGTATTTATCTGAATGTCTGTTGGCTGAAAGAATAGACGTTCATGGCCCAGAATCAATAAACTACACATTATAAAATGATCCCATACTAATCCAGTAATATTAATCTTGTTTTAGGTAGCAAGAGGCCAAGAATACATAGTTGGACGACTTACTTCTTCCTCAGCTCTTACTGAAATTGGGCATTTGTAGGACTTGCCAAAAGTGAACTGCTATTATTCTCCTGTGTAACACGCTGCCTGCCTGCCTGCCTGCCCGGTACAGAGAATAAAAAAAAATCAATTATTATTGTGTATTGATGCTGCTACTGCATTTCTCTGCTTGCTTGTTTGTCCAATTAGTTTTCTCCACAACACTCAACCAAAATGCGGATGATGGAGTTGTATGTATTGAATGCGTAAACGTGTTATGTTTTGGTAAAGCAAACAAACGTGTTCTTTGCAAAGTGAAGAGTCTTTACTCCATTCTATTCTATTCTATTCTATTCTATTCTATTCTATTCTATTCTATTCTATTCTATTCTATTCTATTCTTGTTTCTGTTTCTATTCTATTCTACAATCTGTTTTATTCTATTCTATTCCATTCCATTCTTTCATAATTCTATTCTATTCTATTCTATTCTATTCTATTCTATTCTATTCTATTCTATTCTATTCTATTCCCTATTTCTATTCTATTCCCTATTTCTATTCCCTAATTCTTATTCTTATTCTGTTCTGTTCTATTCTATTCTTGTTTCTGTTTCTATTCTATTCTATTCTATTCTATTCTATTCTATTCCATTCTTTCATAATTCTATTCTATTCTATTCTATTCCCTATTTCTATTCTATTCCCTATTTCTATTCCCTAATTCTTATTCTTATTCTTTTCTGTTCTGTTCTATTCTATTCTATTCTATTCTATTCTATTCTATTCTATTCTATTCTATTCTATTCTTGTTTCTGTTTCTATTCTATTCTATTCTATTCTATTCTATTCTATTCTATTCTATTCTATTCTATTCTATTCTATTCCCTATTTCTATTCCCTATCTCTATTCCCTAATTCTTATTCTTATTCTAATTCTATTCTATTCTATTCTATTCTATTCTATTCTATTCTATTCTATTCTATTCTATTCTATTCTATTCTATTCTATTCTATTCTATTCTTGTTTCTGTTTCTGTTTCTGTTTCTGTTTCTATTCTATTCTATTCTATTTTATTCTATTCTATTCTAGTCTATTCACAATGCTTGGCTGCAGTCGCATCCCCACGAAAAGTTGGACCATGATTTGTTTTGCGGGAAAGGGACTAGCGGGTTCCATGATCAAAAAAGTGACTTCAGCCTCGGTCTCATCCTTAATCTCTGCAGGATGCTGACTCTCAATATCATTCAACCACCCTAGTTTGCTCTGTAATTAGCTAGGATCTAAAGCAGCAGCTCGCTTGCCTCTTTCCTTAATAACAGTTCCAGCACCGGAAGCGAATGTTCTTCAGCTATCAAGCTTCTCATTTGCAAATTAAACTGCAGAAGAGAAAGCTGAAGAACAGGCGAAAAGTGGAGGCGGGGGGGGGGGAGAGAGAAACAGTCGGTCAAGATATATTATTTCCAGCAGGTTCTCCATGTCTTGGTTCTGAGCAGTCTTCCTTTCGATGCATTTTTTAAAAATAAATAAATAAACCAGGAATAAAATCACTTCTCTCAAAAGTTTGGCTCGTCCTGAGTTTCAGAACAGGCCAACATTTCTTCCATTTGGGCTTTAGTGCAGACGAAAATGCAGAAGGATATTCCACAGCTCAGCTCACAGCACAGGTCTTTGAAGGTTAAAGATACGGAATTTAACACAGCAGAATCACCAGGGTATTGAAAAGCAATCCAGGAGTTGTCCTAGTTTCTGCTTTAAAAAAAAAGAAAACAGCACATCTGAATTGTTAAAAGCATCTCTCACATGTGCTCACAAGCATGGCGGGCTCCCCAGGGATTTATCTTTTGTTTCCAGATACACAGGAATAAATGAAAATGGCATGAACTGCAATAGGCATTGTGCTGAAGCTAACCTCAAAAACCTGGTTTGGATTCCCACCAATTATATTTTATTTAACGTTTTGGCATAACCATAAATAGCCTTTTTTGCAACTGGGGCTCCATGAAAATCAAATGTAATTAAAGAGATAATGCCAGCTGAGGAAGCTGTCTTACCCTACCTTGGCCCAACAAATCAGGTCCAACAAATCCCTGCCCAGTAGCCATTGATTAGAATCGTCCCCACCACCTTCGGTCAGATTCACTTTGGGTAGAGTCAGAAGCAACAGTGTAGGAGAAAGTAGGTGGTGGAGTTAAAAGAGGACTCAGCCTAGAATCCCTACATAGCCGCAAGCGAACTAGACCCAACTTCCCTTGAATTCTGTTGACTCTTATCTGACTCCAGGCAGGTGCTAACGATTAGTTGAGAAGCTAGTACAGAGGCATGATTAGCAACAAATCAGTTTAGTTAGACCTTAAATTTGTGGACCTGATTTTTATGCCTGGCAGGCAGGAAGTTTATATGCAAAAATCTCTCTCTCTGTCTGCATCTGATGAAGTGAGCTCACAAAAGCTTGTGCTTTTTAATAAAACAAGGGGCTGCCAAAGTCATCCTGATATTTGGATTATCCCAACCATCTCAACTCCACTGTGGAACTGAAGTACTCCAAAATCACAAGAGCAGCAGTAGAACCCACGTATAGAATTGCAAACTGAATACCTCATTTTTCTGGGAGAACAAATTCCTCCCCAAGACGCATGTTTTGTGGCTCATTCATCAGAACAAACAAGCATCCAAGAAACTTGGCTACAGAATTCCCCACTAGAGGGAGATGTCTTGCTATTTTAATTACAACGATGGTTTCTATATTTGGACTCTTGCACCTATAAATCAGCGCGCGGAAGTTATACGATGCTCTGCGTCTCCTTCCGTATACTTTCCAAATGATGCATAACTCATTCATCCAAATATAATGTTCTGCAGAGCTCATACACTGAACTACTCAAGAATAGTACTTACTCTCTGCTTAACTAGCTTGCTCTGATTCATGAAGCTTCTTGGATAAGCAGCAAAACCTCTCAAACTAACAAGGGGGAGAGAGAGAGAGAGAGAGAGAGAGAGAGAGAGAGAGAGAGAGAGAGAGAGAGAGAGAGAGAGAGAGAGAGAGAGAGAGAGAACCTTTATTGATAGACAGACAGACAGACAGACAGACAGACAGACAGACAGACAGATAGATAGAGATAGATAGATAGATAGATAGATAACCTTTATTGACATTTTTTACTGTGGGCACAATGGCACACATTAAAATGAAATTTAGTTAGGGATCATAAAAGATAAAATACAAGGGATCATAAAAGATAAAATACAAGGGATCATAAAAGATAAAATACAACGGACATATAGTTGAGGCTGGAAGTGAGGAGTAAAGAATATTTACCAAACCAGACGTTTACAAAGATTAATACCTAGTGTTATATGTTGTGTTCTATGATGACTGATTACTAATATGATCTTATATTTAAGGTTTAACTACTACCTCAGGACCTATTGTTAGGGATCATAGAGAATAAAAAATGTAACAGGTGTATAATAGAGGATTGAAGTGAGGAGTGAAAAATGTTTACCAAACCAGACATTTACAAAGAATGGTGCGTAGTGTTGTATATCAGATGCTATGATGTTTGATGCATACAAAGATTTTATGTACAATGCTGATTGTTTTAATAAAGGAATTTTTTATTAAAAAAATGAAATTTAGTTGCTTGTTCTCACATACATAACACACACTTAAACATACTATATACAACATATGTATAGACTACACCCATGTAAGTAACATATAAATATTAATCACTGTCCATCTTGAATACATAAAAGAAGGCGTGAGCTTTAAATTAGTCCAGTTGCCATGATTCAACCTTCAAACACCTTTGCCTGGATGGCTGAGAACCTACAATGATATACTCAAGGTTAGCTTTTTTTTAAATTGCTGATAGTTCAGACTTTGGAACACTTAAAGGGCTGGGGGGGGGAGAGAAAAGGAGAATATAGGAAAAAAGTTCTTCAATTTGTTTTTTCTTGCTCTCACTGGAGAACATAAGCATCTTACAGAAAATTAGGAAGGCCCCCCCCATTTTGTTTTCTTGCAACGCTGGGTCTGGAGTGCGATGGCTCAGTGGTTAAAGATGCTGAGTTTGTTCCAGCTGACAGTCTGGGTTCAAAACCCTAGCACTGCGTGAGGGGGTGAGCTCCCATTCCTTGCTCCAGCTCCTGTACACGTAGCAGTTTGAAAGCATGCAAATGTGAGTAGATAAATAGGTACCACTTCAGTGGGAAGGTAGCAGCATTCTGTGCACCTCGGTGTGCAGTCACTCTGGCCACATGACCATGGGAGCATCTTTGGACAACACTGGCTCCCTTAGCCAAGAAGTGGAGATGAGCAGACACACAGTCCAGATTCAGGCACAACTGGGTAGGGGAAATCTCTATCTTTTTCCGTTAGATCTATCGCTAAATGCTCATCTAAATTTTAATGCCATCAAACTGTTTTCAAACTGCTCCCTTCTCAGACCTTTAAGTTTCAGCCAATAGAAACAATAGACTGGTGGAACAAATTCACTTAAGGCTTAAGGATGCATTAGATTCTGGAAGCCAAACAAAATTGCCCCAAGTAAATTGTGATCTTTGTAGAGAAACAGAGCTAAACTAAAGAGAACATGCACTGTAAATCCCATGTAAATACATCTCGGGCAAAAGATCCAGTAGCATCAGAAGAGGAAAAAAATTCTCTCTCCGCTCTCTGGAAAAAACACACACAACAAGTAACAAATCACTGATGGGAATAATGCCACTAGCACTGTGTAGGAATGCTACAGAGATGACCTTTATCTATGCTCCATTAATTAATTTTTTGAGAAAGAGCTATGTTAACATTATCCTGATGAAATAATGTGCCGCTGTCCAAAACAAATATTTCCAATGTTTGCAAGATATTTTTTAAGTATTCTAATAACAAGTTTCTAACCCAACAAAGATGTAAATATGTAATCCATTATACGCTTATAAGGTTGAACACCATAAATTTTATTTTTATATAAACAGATCAAGAATTGCATTGAGACTTTCTTAACAACTTCAAATTCCATAGAATAAGTATATTTGTAGATGTCAATTTTTTTTTCAATTGTACTGCTGTTGGAAATAAAACAGCCAATGGCATTAGAATGCTGTACATCTTATGATGATTCTATATTTTAATTTAAAAGTGACAGCGAAAATGGTTATTATGCATTGTTTGCACACAGCAGGAGAGACTTTGATAGAAATGTTGATTTATCATCAACATTTCCCAGTGTGGGGATTATTTAGGGCCTCAAGTGAGAATTATTGTATTTTTTCCAGGCTTTCGATCAACATCCATGGTTGACTTCTAAAAAAAATTACTTGATTTTAATACATTATTTGTCTTGAGCAACCTATATCCATATCTATAGATATAGATATCTTTCTATTTATATATCTATATCTGTCTATTATCTATCTGTCTATTAACTATCTGTCTGTCTATTATCTATCTATCTATCTGTCTGTCTATCTGTCTGTCTGTCTGTCTATCTATCTATCTATCTATCGATCGATCGATCGATCGATCAATCGATCGATCGATCGATATATCTATCTATCTATCTATCTATCTATCTATCTATCTATCTATCTATCTATCTATCTATCTATCTATCCATCTATCTATCCAGAGAGAAACTCCAGTTGACTAGAGAGGGCATCAGAAAGAGAAAGGAGACAGAGTTAATCAGAATAGAGATGAAAGGGATTTTGGAGGTCTTCTAATCCAACCCCCTGCTCAGGCAGTAGACCCTATACCACCATTTCAGTCAGAGGACTTCCTGATCATCTTTGTTGCTCTTCTCTGCACTCTTTCCAGAGTCTCAGCATCTTTTTTACATCGCGGCGACCAAAACTGGATGCCGTATTCCAAGGGTGGCCTTACCAAAGCCTTGTAAAGTGGTATTAACACTTCACGGGATCTTGATTCTCTCCCTCTGTGTTGGCTTTTTTGTGTTGACAGCACTGTGTTGGCTTTTTTGGCAGCTGCCGCACATTATAAAGCAACCAATTATAAAAATTCCTGTAAGTCAAACTCAAAGACAAACTTTTTGTCAAACTTATTTTAAATTTAAGGGTTTCTGATGTATCTGGCTCAGCAGTTAAAGATGATGAGCTTGTCAGCTGGAGAGCTGACAGCTCAGGTTGGAGACCAAAGCTCCACACAACTGGGTGAGTTCCCGTCCTTTGCCTCAGCTCCTGCCCACATAGCAGTTCGAAAGCATGGAAATGCGAGCAGATAAATAGGTACCACTTTGGTGGGAAAGTAACAGCATTCTGCGCACCTTTGGTGTATAGTCATGCTGGCCACATGATCACAAAAGAGACTTTGGACAATGTTGGCTCCCTCAGCCAAGAAATGGAGATTTATTTATTTTATTCGGATTTGTATGCCGCTCCTCTCCGAAGACTCGAAGCGGCTCACAACATATATATAAAACAATTTCAATCTAAATCCGAACAAAAAAACATTAAAAAATAAAACCCCACACATACTCATCAGTCACACCACAATCAACAGTCATCCCCAGGCCTGCTGGCAGAGGTAGGTTTTTAAATTTTTCCGGAAGGCTGGGAGAGTCGGAGAAATGCGGACTTCAGGAGGCAGTTGGTTCCAGAGGGTGGGCGCCACAACAGGGAAAGCCCTCCCCCTAGGGCCCGCCAGACGACATTGTTTTGCTGACGGGACCCGGAGGAGGCCGACCCTGTGCGCTCTCACCGGTCGTAGGGAAGTATGTGGCAGAAGACGGTCCCGTAAGTATCCTGGTCCCATGCCATAAAGGGCTTTATAGGTAATAACCAACACCTTGAATTGGGCTCGGAGACCAATAGGCAACCAATGCAGCATGCGGAGAGTTGACGAAATGTGGGCACAGCGAGGAAGGCCCACAACTGCTCACGCAGCTGCATTTTGCACTAATTGTAGTCTACGAACACTCTTCAAGGGTAGCCCCATGTAGAGAGATGGGCAGCACCCCCTAGAATTGGACACAACTGAACAGGGAAACTTTTACCTTTACCTGACTCTTAGAGGAGAGGTTCTCAAACTTGGCCACTTTAAGACTTGTGGACTTCAACTCCCAGAATCCCCCAGCCAGACCCCTGCTCTAGATTTTCTCTGTATCAAACTGTCCCTAACCTGAACCTGGGAGGAAATGGCATATTGAACAGATGCCCACCCCATCATAAACCAGCTGCTGCATGCTTTACGTCTGGAAGACAGCTGTCCCAAAATTGCTTGAGATCCCCGCCAGTTTTTTTCAATCGCATTATCCAATCAATTACATTTTCCTGATCTTCCTGTCTCCCAATAAAACTCAGCCACTGAGGCTTCAAGAGGCAAATCATGTGTGCAAATTGGGACTAATGACAGCTGTACTTTTTCTGCCATATGCAAACAGGGCATTATCAGCCATTCACATGTCCAGAAGTGGAAGCTTGATGGATAGGATAGAAAGGGGAAAAAAACCTAATGAGAGAAACATTTCATTCTCCAGACACTTCCCACAAGAGCCAATAATGCAATTAAAAAGCAGCAAAGGGAAACTTGACCAGGCAAACTGATTTCATGTCACATTTGGCCTATTTATATCCAGCCACAAGTCATTATTGGTCCATCAAACTGAATCCCAGTGAAGGAAATCTGAATTAAGGCATCACTTCTCTCTGGTTAGAATCCTTAATGGGATTGCAACAGATCAACCCTGCAAGGTAGACTAGACTAAGAAACCAATCTCATAAAACTCTGGACTACTATTGTTACGGAGTTGTAGTAACAAAATCTTGCAAGTGTGACTGTGCTTCCTTCTCCTTCACAGTATCTTCAAGTGAACTAGGGAAAAGCTTATTTGAGATGTTTCTCAAATTATTTTCTTGGCCCCCACTCAAGCTCCATTTATCTGTTGTCTTGGTAGCAGCTCTCCTTCCTGTCATTCAAGGCCATTCCCAAATCTGTCTGCACAACAGAGGAAGGAAGGAAGGAAGGAAGGAAGGAAGGAAGGAAGGAAGGAAGGAAGGAAGGAAGGAAGGAAGGAAGGGGAGGGAGGGAGGAAGGAGAGGGAGGGACAGAGGGACAGGAAGGAAGGAAGGAAGGAAGGAAGGAAGGAAGGAAGGAAGGAAGGAAGGAAGGGGGAGGAAGGGAGGAAGGAAGAGCAGGAGAGAGGGAAGAAGGAAGAGCGGGAAGGAGAGAAGAAGGAAGGAAGGAAGGAAGGAAGGAAGGAAGGAAGGAAGGAAGGAAGGAAGGAAGGAAGGAAGGAAGGAAGGAAGGAAGGAAGGAAGGAAATCTAACTCTGGCTTCAATGAATGCCATGTCTTTGAACTTGGTAGTTATTTTTTTTAAAAAAAATTAAGAATTTTGATTATAATATAATACATAATATATTTGATTAAATATAATACAAAAAAATTAAAGAAAGAAGAAAAGAGAGAGGTGTAAAAAGTGCAAGGAAAAAGAGAGAAGAAAGAGAAAAATAAGACTGTAATAAAAAAAGAAAATGTATAAAGAAGTTACTTCCAACCATCATATCAAGTATAAACAAATTTAGTAACTCTTTGCCCTCTTTAAAGTTACAAACATTTATCTCTTCATCCCACTTCTCATCTCTTATCTATAAACAAATACATAAAACATCATCTTTTCAGTTCTGATATCAGCAGAAAGTCCATAAAGGAAATAATCAGGACATAACAGCCTACTTTATTTTAACCTTGATCAGATAAACCAACTTTACATTCCTTTATTTTACTTCTAACAGTCTTCATCTTTAATTCAATCTAATATTATTGTAGGATGTGATTTCCCTTCCATTCTTTATCCTATCACACAGAGTCTCTTTTGTAAATCCAACAGGAAAAAAAATATTCAGATTCTCTTTGTCATTTGTATTTCCCTTTTAAATTTTGAAACATCAGCCAGTTTCTTTTTGTGAATTTAACAAAACATCCTTTTCTAAGCCATTCTCTGGGCCTGTCAGTTAAAATCACTTTCAATAGCATCTCTGTCTTGTCAGATACAATTTGTTCTATATCTGTAATTTCTTCAATAACATGTTTTGGACATAATCTATCCACAGAAGCAGACTTTGTTTTTTTATTGTGGTTACTATTTTCTGATCCCATTCTTCAAAATTCTCATTCTAAATTAAAGCATCTCAGATGGAGGATTGTTTCACCTCTCCCTGAACTCACCCAATGAAGAGAAACCTATCATCTCTCTGACCACAGATTCCACTATCAAACTGTTCATCCCATTAAAAAGTTCTTTGATTTTGTTTTGCTGCTCCATTTATGATTTTTGTGATACCACAGATGGAAAAGAAGCATTTTTTAAAATATATTTTATTTCTTTTATGATTTTAACAATAAGTGCTTAAAACACATCGTGGTGATTGGGTGAACAAAAATTCCAAAATAAAAACATACATAAACAACTCAACTTAATACATTCACTTATCATCTTTCCATTTCCCTCTCCCAGAGGGACAGAAAGAAAAAAAAGAGAGAAAAGAAAAAAAAAACAAAAAACATATAAATTTAATATATTCCATTTCTATCATGAATTTCTATTAAACCTATTTAAAGACTTTATCAGTTTCGTTCCAAAACTCTCCCCGATACATATACCATAATATTTATAAAATGTTAGCATGCATTCTTTAGCATTCATATAGTCAATAAATGAAATAAGATGAATACCACACATAACTTTTGGGGTTGCTCGCCCATTACCCCCTCCACCACATCTAGCCTCTTTCTTATCTACCTTCTTTCTACCTTTCTTCTCTTCCTACTTCCCTCTTCCTCCACCCCTCTCCTTCCCTTTCTCTCCACTCCTCCTCTTCTCCTCCAACCTTCCTACTTCCTTCTCCCCTCTTTCACTCTTTCTTCCCTCTCATCGCTCTTCAGATGCAGAGCAGGAGTAATGTCCGAGCAACTCCTCTGGAAAAGAAGCATTTATGTCAACTCTGGTGGAAGCAATGGGGGAGGGTCGATCTTCTTTCCCCTTATCAGCAGATAAAAGTGACCAGAGCTGAAGGAAATTGGGTGAGACTTTGGAGTTTTCAGACACACACACACCCCATTTCTGACCGTCATCCAGAGTGGGTAGCTAGGGGCTATTCTTAGAAAAAAAAACACATTACTCTGTTAGAACAGCTGGTAAAACCAGTTTGCTCTTTTGAGATTCCAAGCTCAGTTTAAAATTAATATAAAACAGACAGTTTTTCCTACACTTTTTCCCTCTACTGGTTCACGTTCAATTGGATGCTCAAGAAATTGCTTCCAATATTTCTTTTAAAGGGGAAGACAAACACTGCGAAATTTTCAAGGATGGAAATGTTCGCCTACCGATGCTTTTAGAAAATGGCTGGGGGCGTCCAGCGGATAGGAATGTTTTTATTTATTTATGTATTTATTTATTTTTATTTATTACATTTATATGCCTCCCATCTCCCCTATGTAAAAGTGGTGCGATGGCTCAGTGGTTAAGACAATGGGCTTGTCGGCTGGAAAACTTTGAGGTTTTGGAGCAGAGCGCCACACGACGGCGTGAGCTCCCGTCCTTGCCTCAGCTCCTAACAGTTCAAAAGCATACAAATGCGAGTAGATTAATGGGTACCACTTTGGTGGGAAGGTAACA
Source organism: Bothrops alternatus (assembly GCA_034064705.1). Taxonomy (NCBI): domain Eukaryota; kingdom Metazoa; phylum Chordata; class Lepidosauria; order Squamata; family Viperidae; genus Bothrops; species Bothrops alternatus. The sequence goes on along the minus strand of JARGCV010000260.1, from coordinate 102,364 downwards.
GCACTCTGCCACATCATGCTGGTCATGGGACCGTGGAAATCTCTTCAGACAGCACTGCCTCAATGGCCTTGAAACAGAGATGAGCATCGCTCCCTGTTGTTGGTAATGAGTGAAATCCACAGGAATTCCTTTACCTTTTTTCTCCCACATAAGACGACTTATTCCTGTTTTTCTAGATTGGGAGCTGCAGTCTCCCTAAGCTTTCCATGTGCCTGCTAAATGTCACGATGGCGCCATCAGAAGGAACTCCTTCCACTGAGAGTTTTAGAATTGGAAACTGGGTCAAATAGAATAAGAGTCCTGGTGGCACAGTGGTTAGAATTGCAGCAATGCAGGCTAATTCTGCCTATTGCCAGCAGTTCGATCCTGACCAGCTCAAGGTTGACTCTGCCTTCCATCTTTCCGAGGTCGGTAAAATGAGGACCCAGATTGTTGGGGACAATAGGCTGACTCTGTAAACCGCTTAGAGGGGGCTGTTAAAGTGCTATGAAGTGGCATATACAATACGCCTAGATGCTATTGCTACTGCTATTCAAAGTTATGGAGTTTCCCAGAAACCATACTACCAGTAACATCCTTCTCTCTTTCGAAAATTAAATAAGTTCAAACCACCACTAAGAGAAATATGAAAAAAAAAACTCTCAGAGCACATACATAAGACCCTCATAAGGGTAGAAAAGTCAAAATTTCTGTTCTATCAAACTTTGACACCCATCTGAATTTTTCCATTTACAATTTCCTCCAGATTCAGATGTTACATGCAACGTGATATGCACTTTTGCACACTTTTGTTTTCGCTACAATGAACACTGTTGTATGCAATGTTTTAACAAGGCCGATGTTCGGAGAAGCATGTAGTTCGGAGAACAAATCTGCCCCTTAATCTGGGAAGTGTGAATCTCATTGGTTTGCTTAACAAACAAACCACATCCTTCCTAACTCTATATTTGCACAGCATGTACATGCGTCCCTGAGAATATGTGGGGATGTGCCATTTCATTATTCACAGTGGCAACAGAGATGAAAGCCACTTTCACCTTTCAGCTGCTTTTTGCATTAACAGAAATAAATACACATCCCAGAGTTGTATTTACTGTGGCAGAGTTCATACATCATTCTAAAGCATTATGTAGTCTCTTTTCATTGGGTTATGCTGTAGAGTGCCAGCTACTAGGGGTCATAAAACTATGCTTTTTGATTAAGCAGAGGGGCGGGTAACCTGGACCCCCCACACACTTGCCTCTGTTTTGCAGGCCTCAGATTCTTCTTCTGTCCATTAAGTGCAAAATAAGTCCTAAGACAGTTAAAAATAAAGGATCTATCTGAAATTTAATCATGCCTAGACGTGAAAGAGACCCTCAGCCTTTCCCAGAATGATTTCCCACCTCTGGCTTAGAACAATCCAGCCACGGTCTCATTCAAAAAACCCATAATTAACTGCACAGTGTCTCAGAGGTGATTGATGGCAAATTCATAAGATACACACATTTATTATTGTCACGAACCAGGAGGAAGGTAGTTTGGTGTAGTGATGAAGGCATCAGGCTAAGAACTAGGAGACTGTGAGTTCTAGTCTCACCTTAGGCACAAAGCTAGCTGAGTGACCTTCGGCCAGTCACTCTCCCTCAGCCCTAGGAAGGAGGCAATGGTAAACAAACCATTTCTGAAAAACTTTGCCAAGAAAACTGTAGGGACTTATAGAATCATAGAATCATAGAATCGTAGAATCGTAGAGTTGGAGGGGACCTCCCGGGTCATCGAGTCCAACCCCCTGCTCGAGGCAGGATTCCTTAAACCATCCCAGATAGATGGCCGTCCAGTCTCTGCTTCAAGACCTCCATCGAAGGGGAGCTCACCACCTCCTGTGGCAACCTGTTCCACTGGTTGATCACCCTCATTGTCAGAAATTTTTTTCTAACCTCTAATCTGAATATTTTCCCCTGCAGTTTCATCCCATTGTTTCTAGTCCTTCCTTGGGCAAGTGAGAACAGGGCTGATCCCTCTGTACTGTGACAGCCCTTCAGGTATTTGTAGACAGCTATCATGTCTCCTCTCAGTCTTCTTTTCTGTAGACTAAACATTCCTAATTCCTTTAACCGTTCCTCATAGGACATGGTTTGTAGACCGTTCACCATCTTGGTAGCTCTCCTTTGAACCTGCTCCAGTTTGTCAGTGTGTTCCTTGAACTGGGGTCACCAGAACTGGACACAGTACTCCAGGTGAGGTCGGACCAAGGCAGAGTAGAGGGGAATAATAACTTCACGTGATCTGGACTCTATGCTTCTCTTGATACACCCCAGGATCGTGTTTGCCTTTTTTGCAGCTGCTTCACACTGTTGCCTCATGTTCAATCGATGATCTACTAGGACACCGAGGTCCTTTTCACATGTACTGCTGCTCAGCTGGATTCCTCCCATACTGTTGTATCTAGCCCCTCTCAGCTCAGTAAAATCCACATAAATACGTCTTTAAGAGTTTTATTTAACACATTTCAAAAGGATTCACTTCAAAGCAAGCTGCTGGCATTTTTCTGGCCGGAACGGCCAATTCTGATTTATTTACATTTAGATTAAACATGCTCTCCCCCCACCTTCCAATTAACTCACTCTTTATCAATCACATTGTCCAAGACCTCATTATTCTTCCGTAGATTTCAAAAAAACACCAGAAAACTGAGTTTAAACGCGCTGCTCAAGGTATCAGGCTACTCCTTGATTAACGTTGCTCGTGACAAAGGCGTAGTCTCTCTTTTTCCTTCTAATATAGTTTCCGATACGTCATTTCCCCCATTACTTCCTTTTCCCACTTAACTGACACCTTCGCTTATCAAACCTTCTGAATCTCGGATCAAGCCATTTATCTTCTTGTTCCAAATCTGACTCATCACTTTGAGAGGCTGACTCAGAATGCATACAAAGCTCCTCATTGTCTAGCTCGGCTGCCGGGAGGGGAAAATACCCAGAGGGGCCTGGTTCTGCTTCGTCATCCTCTGATATGTCCCCAGCTGGTCTAGAAACACCCACAACACATACTATATGTGCTTTTTTCATTTTTCTTACCCAGATGTAGTACCTTGCATTTTTCCTTGTTAAATACCATTTTATTAGTTGCAGCCCATTGTTCGAGTTTCTCTAAATCTTTTTGAATCCTTTCTCTCTCTGCTCTGGTGTTTGCAATCCCTCCTAGCTTTGTGTCATCTGCAAATTTGGTCAGTTTCCCCTCAATTCCCTTATCCAAATCATTTATAAAAAATATTAAACATAACTGGGCCCAGAACAGAGCCTTGTGGCACTCTGCTTGAGACTTTCTTCCAGTTGGATGTGCAGCCATTTATAGCCACTCTTTGAGTACGATTACTAAGCCAGTTATGAACCCACCTAACAGTCACCCTGTCAATCCCATATTTGATCATTTTTTCCAATGAGGATGGTGTGAGATACTTTGTCGAAAGCTTTGCTGAAATCCAGAAATACTATGTCTACTGTATTTCCTTGTCTTGTCCTGGCAGTCTCCAAGAATTGACCAGGATTGAGCAGATGAAGAAAAAAAAGTGGTTAAAGTATTACTTTTTCTTCCCTTACATCATATTTCACAGACAGAACTATAAAGAGATAACACTCAGGAAGGAATGCTGAGGTCACCAGTTAGCACAAACTGGGCTTTATTTCACACTTCTGTAAGCAAGTAAAAAAAGAAAAGGAACATGCCATGGAAGCTGTCAGAAAGTCCTCATTAAAATGGAAATGTAAACGATATTCTTTCTCTTTTGTTTTCCAATGAACACGTGAAAGAAAACATATGAACAAATACTAGAAAGAATATGAAAAAATAAAAGAATGGAGATACACAAATAGTTTACTAAACTGTTATTCATTTGTTGTCAATAATTAAATATATAGTATATCCTTGCAATGTTCAAAGATTAAGAATCACCGTTAAATGTGAATATCAAGACCCATACATTAAATAAAGTTATACGTTTTAATAAGTTCAGTTCCTACAACCAAGAATCTATTTTGATTTAAGTAGCTCATAAAATTGAACATAAAGTCTATTCCTAGATAATTTGCACATTTTGGGTGTAATGTGGTAACAAACCATGTATTAAATTATTGTTGAAAAATAGTTCCCCGTTGAGTTGAAATCTGTGTCAGATTATTTTCTAGGTCTGTAATTATTCTAGACACCCGAGCATATCCCAAAATTTGGTTAGACATTTTTCCACTTTACAGATCAGACCACTTTTACTACAGTAGTAAGAAGCGTGTAATATTCTTATAACAGTTATCGTATATAAGGCTAATCCAGTACACTTTGAAAGGATATGGAAATAAGGATATTTGAAAGGGTCTAGGGTCTAAATCGTATGATGAATGGTTGAGGGAGCTAGATATGTCTAGCCCAGGGGTCTGCAACCTTGACAACTTTAAGGCTTGTGGACTTCAGCTCCCAGAATTCTGGAAGCTGAAGTCCACAAGTCTTACAGTTGTCAAGGTTGCAGACCTCTGGCTCATGAAACAGAGATCCACCCTAGAAGTAATGAGACATTTCTTGACAGTGGGAACAATTAACCAGAGGAACAGCTTGTTTCCTGGAACTGTGGATGCTCCATCCATGAAGGTTTTCAAGTATAGATTGGACAACCATCTGATTGGGCTAGTATAAGGTCTCCTGATTTGAGCCCTTTGATTCTATGTTCTATGATAAATGGTTTCTTAAAATTTAATAAGACTATTTTAGATTGAAAACGGTAATCTAACTTCAAACTAATTCATGATCAGCTGTTTGCTAATGAATTGGGCTTGATTCACAGTAAAACACCAACTGTTTACAAAACACCATGTTTTAGATTTATCCAAGATGTTAAACCACAGTCAAATGCATGAGATATGGTTTAACACAACGTGTAAACCCATTCCTTTTTCCAGTCTAACCTATTACAGAGATTGTTCAAAGGATAGAATAAGGAGGGGTTAGGTGGCTTCCTTGAGGAACAATACCGTACTACTTAAGAACATCATAGCTATTATCAAATAACGCATCATTAAATAGCCTTAGTTGATATTCTAATCTTGAAATGGCAACTTCTCTGAAGCAGATAAGATGACCTAATAAAATACTATAAATACAATCACGGGAAGTAAGGAGCAATTGTAATTCTAAACTGCTTCAAGCAATAGATTATGATCATCCAACATGCAATTATGCATTTCTAAACTTTGCAATTTGGGGGGGGGGGGTGAGAGGAAATCCATTTCTAGACAAGGTTGCTTGTAATTTATTGATTGATTTAAAACATTTATATAGTCACCCATCTTTCAACCAACTCTGGGAGACTCTGCTCAAACTCTCCTCCATCATTATTTCATGGTCCTAATTCTTTGTAGGGGCATCAAGAGAAATTCCTGGAGTTAATGAAGGCAATCGGCAATATTGAGAGAGGAATGTTCTTTGCTTAACTAGAAATCCACCTGTAAAATCAGGGTATTGTCCAACCTTGTACTAATTTTATTTCAGTAGGAATCATAGGAAGCCCTGCGCTGCAGCTGCCAAAAAGCCCAACATAGTGCTAGGCTGCATTAACAGAGGGAGAGAATCAAGATCCTATGAAGTGTTAATACCACTTTATAATACCTTGGTAAGGCCAAACATGGAATACTGCATCCAGTTTTGGTCACCACGATGTAAAAAAGATGTTGAGACTCTAGAAAGAGTGCAGAGAAGAGCAACAAAAATGATCAGGGGGCTGGAGGCTAAAACATATAAAAACTGGTTGCTGGAATTGGGTATGTCTAGTTTAATGAAGGACGAGGGGGGACATGATAGCAGGGTTCCAATATCTCAGGGGCTGCCCCAAAGAAGAGGGAATCAAGCTGTTCTCCAAAGCACCTGAAGGCAGGACAAGAAGCAACGGATGGAAATGAATCAAGGAAAGAAGCAACCTAGAACTAAGGAGAAACTTCCTGACAGTGAGAACAATTAACCAGTGGAACAACCTGCCTCCAGAGCTGTGAATGCTCCAACACTGGAGGTTTTTAAGAAGAAACTGGACAGCCATTTGTCCAAAATGGTGTAGGGTTTCCTGCCTGAGCAGGGGGTTGGACTCGATGACCTCCAAGGTCCCTTCCAACTTTATTATTATTATTATTAGTAGTAGTAGTAGTAGTAGTAGTAGTAGTAGTAGTAGTAGTAGTAGTGTTATAGTATCCAGTCCAATTGTCTCTCTGTATCACCAGCAACCCTTTCTAAGACACTGTGCTTCAGAGAGAAAGCCTCCCCTTAAGAGGGTGGAAGGGGACAGGTAGATCCTCAACCCCACTGATGAAAAGCTTGAATGGGATTCACACAGCCAGTAAAAAGTTGAGAGTCATCTCTGCAGCCATGCTTGACTTAAGCCAGTTCATCCCTGACGGTTGCTAAGCAATGAAGAATAAGGGGAAGGGGAGGGAGAGGAGGAGGAGGACTGGTGCATCTGAAAAGATTTTGCAATCACAAGAGGAGCAGTGAGGTTAAATATAGATATCACCCCCCTCCTCCCAACTTGGCATCCTAGCGTTCGGTGCAAGGAAGGCTAGATAAGTAGTTTTTCAGAACATTTCCAGCCTGGCACTCCAAACATAGAAAAGTGGTCCAGCATCTGTATCTTCAGTCCATACGAGAGCAGAAAATGTAGCCACACACCAGTTGAATCACAGATGGGGGGCTAGAAGTGTCAGCAACTAATCTCCACCCCCACCCCCAAAAGGTAAGGAATATCTCCATCTCTCTCTCCCCTCCTCTCCTCTCCCTCTTTCCCTCCCTCTCTCTCTCTCACTTTCTTTCTCCTTCCCTCCTTCTCTCCCCTCTCTCTTTTTTCTCTCTCTCCCTCCCTTTCTTTCTCCTTCCCTCCTTCTCTGTCTCTCCCCCTCTCCCTCTTTTTCTCTCTCTGTCTCCCTCCCCCTTCCTCTCCCTCTTTCCCTCTCTCTCTCTCCCTTTCTTTCTCCTTCCCTCTTTCGCTCTCTCTCCCTCACCCTCTTTTTCTCTCTCTTCCTCCCTCCCTCTCCCTCTTATTCTCCCTCTCTCCCCCCCTCTCTCTCCTTGAACAGCTAATGCAAACTTATGGTTTTTAATCAGCTGCCCGTTTTATTTTCATTTTATGCCTGAAAGTTGGCATACTTGTGGCTGCTTCTTTTGCCTAATTAAAAAAAAACACGGTGTGGATTAAGTATGAAATTTGGTCTCTGCCGCATGCCGATTGTTATGGCATCTACTTCCTTTTAAGCACGGGTTTGCCTTCACATCAGCACATCCCAAACGAGAGGGAGATAGATGTCCTTTTCAAATATGAATAAATTGTCCTGCTGATACTGAGATTCTGACCCAGTGGCCTGTTTTATGTTAAACACAATGTGATATATATCAAGACATGATGATGCATGCACTAAATTGAAGAGTCGAAAAAATGTGGTGTATGTATGATCATCCACTCTACGCCCACTGCAACATCTTCATCCTTTTCTCTATATTTGATATGATCAGGTTCATTAATGATGCATCTTCTCTCATTTCTAAACCTTGGTAAGGTTGCAATTTCAGTTAAACCACAATTGTATGCTGCTTATTTCATATCAGGACAATCTCTTCAGCTGCTGTTATTTTGCACTAACCAAATTGTTTCTGTGGTTCTCATTCCTTCAGCCTAACCCCTTGCCTGCTCAACTGAGCATGAAGGCAAAGGCCCCTTAAAAATAAAAGTTCATTTTATATGTGGCAAAATTTAGCAGTATTCTCCACTGCATTATCTTTATAGTCATAAATACTCCCTGTTGCTTACATTTTTATCGCTTGTAATAATATACCATATGCTGGGACATTTCCAATCTCTCTCAGCATTTTGCAAACATTACTCTTCATCTGTAACTTTAATAGTTTGCTAACAGCTCATCTGCAAAAAAAAAAATCTTAATGAGTGGCAGATGCTCATCAACAAAATACATATTTCCTTGCCAGGCTTTCAGTTATGAACACCACTTTGTTGTGTTGCTGACTGACAAGTTATATCAACAATATCCAAACTTAAGCTACAAATTCAAAGTGAAATACGTAAGTGCTGGAGTTAGAAGAAATGACAGCAAATGCATTTTGCATTTACAAGTACTCCTCGACTTATAACTGTAATTAAGTACACAATGTCAGTAGTAAGTTGTGATCATCATAAAATAAGTCACATTTACAAGTAAGCCTCAACTTACAGCCATAACTGAGCACAGAACCTGTGGTAAGTTATGATGGTGGTAAAGCAAGTCACCATGTCACTGTGCCCAGCTTTACAACCTTTGCTAGACACTACTTTAGCAAATGTGGCAGCTGTAAAGTGAATGTCATAGCATTGTTTGCTATGGAGCATTTTTCCCCCAGAAACCAGAAGTAAACACCAGTTTCCAGCAAAAAACATTGTGAAGGAGAGCCACTCTAGATAGCAAGATGGGTGGCATATAAATTTAATAAATACAAATAATAAATAAAAATCTAGCTATTCTACCTAGAAAACAATAAAGTATCTGAATTACTCCAGGCTAGATGCAAGTGATACAGATACTACCGCCCATCAGTCTGTCATGGAGAGACCCATTCTCCATTCCTAACAAATAGCAGATAAAAGACCTGACACATGATTCATACCGAAGCCAAAGCCAAAACTGGGCCATCGTGTCCTCTTTCTATGACCCTTGGGGTCTCGTCTCATCATGACTGCTGAAAATGGACAATTATGTCAGTCCTGAAACGGGCAACTTGCCTTTGAAATACAGAGAACTACTCATACATTCTTCCACCAAGATCAATCTTCCTACTATGTGGTCTTCCACTTTTCCAAAGGCTGCCTAGTCTTCATATATCCAACATATTCAGTTCCTACTTGCTTCCACTATAAAGTGATCACAAGAAGAGAAAACAATCATTTGCCTTTTTGTAGAAGGATAGACACAGCCTGGGGGTGGAGTCAAGAAAGTAATCAGTCTGGAGTCATTACATTGTCACAAGTGATCTAAGTCCAGCCCTCTTGAATTCCATTGACTCTTATCTAATGCCAATTTACTGCTAACCATTATTTGACTAGATTCTTGTGTATAGGTATGAGCAATAAATCAGCTTAACTGGCACTTAAGTTAGGTTCTGATTCTTCGTGCCTGACACCTACTTTCAAAATGCTGATCAGCATGCCTTTTGAAGAGAGAACTGACTCTTTTTTTTATAATAATTTTTTTTATTTTTATTAAAACAGTCGACATTAAACATAAGATCATATTAAGAAGCCATCATTATAGAACCTGAAATACAACACTAAGTATTAGTCTTTGTAAACGTCTGATTTGGTAAACATTCTTCACTCCTCACGTCAAGCCTCAACTATACGCCTGTTACATTTTATTTGATTGGTGTTTCTCTTATCTATAGTCTATCCACTGTTTCCAGTCTATCACATATTGTTCATCTCAGTAATAGTGCAATCTTTTATGATCCCTAACAAAAGATCCTGAGGTAGAATGTATATACAGTCAACATCCTCCTCCTTCTCCTATCACAATCAGCTGTGCTACCTTTTGACAGTGTGAGCAGAAGCCCAGAAGATGGCCTTGCTACTTTGATTCCATTTGCAATGCTTGAAGAGGGGAGCCCGTGTTCAGTAATGACTATTCACAAGTGCTTGGAGTTTCAAATATATGGATTAGCAGCAATAAATACCCCAATCAAGGGACTACGGACTCAGTAAACAGCAGCCTAATCAAGGAACGCTCCCACTACCAACACTGAGAGAAAGGCCACTACTACTACTACTACTACTACTACTACTAGTAGTAGTAGTAGTAGTAGTAATAATAATAATAATAATAATAATAATAACAGAGTTGGAAGGTACCTTGGAGGTCATCTAGTCCAACCCCCTGCTCAGGCTGGAACCCTATACCATTTCAGACAAATGGCTGTCCAGTCTCTTCTTGAAAACTTCCAGTGTTGGAGCATTCACCTCCTCTGGAGGCAGGTGGTTCCACTGATTAATTGTTCTCACTGTCAGGAAGTTTCTCCTTAGTTCTAGGCTGCTTCTCTCCTTGATCAGTTTCCATCTGTTTCCTGCCTTCAGGCGCCTTGGAGAATAGCTTGACTCCCTCTTCTTTGGGGCAGCCCCTGAGATATTGGAACACTGCTATCATGTCCCCCCTCGTCCTTCTCTTCATTAAACTAGACATACCCAATTCCAGCAACCGTTCCTTATCCCTTCTAGCACTGATGATGTCACCTAGTTGGGTCATGAAACGTCTGCAAGAAAACAACCAAGCTCGGAGAGCACCAAGGACCCCACAAATATCTTGAAGCTTGCAGATGTTTCAGCTCTGCCTCAAATAAAATCATCTGGACGTCACCGCCCAATGTTTTGCCCTGTGGCCCTGGCATGCAGCAAAAACATTGGTTGGAGCACTCAAAAGTCAAATCAAAGCAAGTTGACCAGATGGGAACGTTCTCAGGATCTTCCCCTCCCCATTTCCTTGCTCTGACATGACCAGTTTGTCAATCACTAGACAGATGGCAGCTGATATGCAGGCAGGCAAGCTTCACTAACAAAGCAAAATGCGCAAAACAATTTCCAATTTGATTTTTACACAACACTCTGCCCCCTTCATTGTAACAGGGAGAGCGCTCTTTAACACAAGCACAGTTCAGCCTTCAGAAAGTGGGAGAGAATAGATTGAGGGGGTTAGCAACAAGAATGAGTCATTGGATCCATGTGGAAGCTAATTTAGACATGGCTGATTCTAACAGATGTCTAATTTATGTCCTTAAACTGGGCCATTTGGTGCTCAGGAAGGAGAGAAAGAGAGAGAGAGAGAGAGAGGGAGGGAGGGAGAGACTGGAATATAGGTCAATAGATAATATTAGTTACTACAGCTGGCAATTTTAAGAACCACGTAGTGCTGAGATCAACTTCAACACCAACCGGGCCTTATAAACAAGACTATATAACCCAGTAGGAAAGAGGTCTGTTTGCAATCTGAAAGATAAATAATTCAGAAGCATTCAGAAGTCCCAATTTCCTCCGATCAGGGCCTGCCCTAATTTGAAGCAGAATGAAGAACTTGCCTCAGGCAAGTACCGGTAGGGGTAAAAAAAAAACGTTGGAAGAAAGAGGTCTATGTCACAGTTGACCTGCCTTCTATCTCCTAAGATAGCCTGCCATCTTGAGGTACAGCGGGAGATGTTGCCCTTCCAAGCTTTGAAGAAAGAGTCAACAGTCAGTCCAACCAATATTTCCATATGAAATGAGAGGATCTATAAATTGTCTTAGGCCTAAAAGGGTCACTGGTTGATGAAGGGATGACAAAGGTTGTTCTCTCCTCCTCCTCCTCCTCCTCCTCCTCCTCCTCCTCCTCCTCCTCCTCCTCCTCCTCCTCCTCCTCCTTCCCAACAGCCTTGCTGAAGTTTGTTGGTTTCCTGTTTTACTGGCAGCAGGAAACCACAGATCTTGAGTAGGGTCTCTGTGAAAAGAGAGAAGCTTTGACACTCTGCTGAACACCTCATTCCCACGGCACTGTCTAAGGATATTTATCCATGTAGTAGGGCGGTATTCCTATTATCCTTCTCATCTTTCCTACCACCTTCTCCTATTAGTTTCTTATGACTGATCACTTTTTTCTTTGTATCTTATGATTTATGATGGTATCTTATGATTTATCTAACTAACCAAGGAGAGAAGCAACCTAGAACTAAGGAGAAATTTCCTGGTAGTTAGAACAATTAACCAGTGGAACAACCTGCCTCCAGAAGCTGTGAATGCTCCAACACTGGAAGTTTTCAAGGAGAGACTGGACAGCCATTTGTCTGAAATGGTATAGGGTTTCCTGCCTGAGCAGGGGGTTGGACTAGAAGACTTCCAAGGTCCCTTTCAACTTTATTATTATTATTATTATTATTATTATTATTATTATTATTATTATTATTACTATTACTATTATTACTATTATTACTATTACTACTATTATTATTATTACAACTACTACTACTATTATTACTATATTACTATTATTACTATTATTACTCACACAGTCAGCCAGATGTTCAGACTGGATTTGGCATTTTGTCTACTTATCGAGTCCTTACCAAGGACCTGGGATAGGAAGATGTGGATGTTTGAATTGTTGGTATTACAGATCTTGTCACAGGATGGAAGCTGTTCCTAGTAAGGCCACCTTTCGCAATTGACTGATGGCAAATTTGTCAATGCCAATGGTGTCCAGGTGGTGCTCCAGTTGTTTTGGGATTGCACCAATCTATCCTAAGACATTCCCTTGAGTCTATCCACAGGAGTCAGTGTTACCGGGCAGAGGCAGAGAAATAACAATATGCTATCACTGGGACAAGCAGAATCTCCTTGTTTTGGGGGGGTGTTTCAGAACTTTTCACTCCATTCTTAAATTCCCGGAATGCGAAAGTGAGAAGGGGTGATAGATCCTAGCCAGCACGCCTGTGGATGGCCCGTTCTAGACACATATATTTTCTTTCAGGTCTCTCTTGCAATTAATAACTGTTCATAAGTATTGATAAATAGTTCATGAAATAATTAAAAATTAATTAGGTAATCCATAATTGATGTGACTTTTATTAAAATCAGCTGCCAGAATAATTGGAAACACCGTTTCTACAATGGAACAGTTTTTAATATTTTAACATGACTAAAGAACAAAATGTGGCAGTCCCGCTGAGTTTGTTATTAATTTAGTCTCGCCTGCCCTGGTTAGCCACCCTTGTCCTCACTTGTTCCTCGCAATGATATACAGTAATGTTTCTCAGTGGTCATAGCTACACTGATAGAAGCCCTGAGCTGATTAAGTCCAATCCAGCTCCTGACTTTGGTAAGGCAAGTTAAATTATCTATTTATCTATTCCAAAGACCACAGAAACTCACGTCTGTCTTAAGATTCCTTGGGGAAGGAACGTTAAATCAATAAAGGATCTCATGGACTTTGTTGTGATGGTGTTGTTACTTTGGAAGTGATGCAGCAGCTAAACATTTCATTCATCAAAGAGAATATTGGTAGCTGAGGGTTGAACTGTGGGGTCCTTGGTGCTCTCTGAGCTTGGTGGTTTTCTTGCAGACGTTTCATTACCAAACTAGGTAACATCATCAGTGCTAGAAGGGAGTAGGGTTTCTTCTTATTTTTAAATATTAGTGGCTTGCCTTGTCAGTGGGAGTGGTCTTGGTGGGTCCTGTCTTAAAATGTCATAATATCACCCACACATGGAAGGGAAGTTCAAGGTGGAAGTCTGAAGGAGCACAGAAAGAGGCTTTGTCCCAAATCATTGTTGGCATTTTGGAACAGTGTCACTGTGTGAAGTCTGAATTATAACCAGCTGCTACAGAGGAGGTAGACCCAACACCAGCCTTTGATCAATAGTAATGCAGGAAGTATAGAGTAAGATCAGGTTTTATGCCACCAGACTTGACTATACATCAAAGTGGCAATAATAGTCTAGCTTCCATGCTCGATTGCAGCCAGCCACAAGTTTGCACCTAGGTGTGAGGTTTGGACAAGAAGTAGAAAGCGTTTAAAAAAAAAAAAGAATAGAAAACAACCTTTTGCTAATTCTTACAGCTACCGGTAGGTCTGGGTTTTCTAGATTTGGCTGAATTCTCAAACTGCACTCAGCCCAAATAGGCCTTGGTTATTTGTGGTTCAGAACACTGGGCCAACACGGCCCTTAAGTTGTGACCCCACACACCCACTTTACAGTCTGTTTCTGTTGCTCCCCCCCACCCGAGGAGGTTTGGAAGTACTTCCAGCAGGACTACCAGATTCTGTAAGAGCTTTTTTCCTTATGCCATCCGTCTGGTAAACTTGCAAGATTCATTTTTCTCACCATGTTACTGTACATGTATACATCCAGACTAGATTGTGTTGCTTCTCTGTGTCATAGAATATATGTGAGTATATGCAAAAAAAATTTTGTCGTATTTATGTAGTGTATATTGGAGGTGGTGACCCTTTGAGGAGTTGTATGCAATGAAATTTCATTTTAATGTATGCCGATTAGTGTACATTCAAAGTGACAATAAAGTTAGTCTAGGTCTAGGTCTAGGTCTAGTTACTAGAAGACCTCCCCACCCTATTATTCTGTTATATTTGGTAGGAAAATCCTACCATTTGTGCGTCTTCCCTATTTTCATAAGCAACAACATTACGCATAACCTTCAGTGTTACATCCAGGTTTGACAACTTTTATTTTTTATTTTAAAAAGGAAGGAATTCTGTCATCACTTTCCACCCCAGTGGAGGGATGATTTATTTTTAAATGGCCTCTGTGCCGCTTATTATCTGCAGAGACCCGTGGGGCAATTAAACAAATGTCTTTGGAGAAAAGTAGATTCCAATAATGCAAAACATGAGCCAATAACAAAGAGGACAGTTTGGAAATAAAATTAAATTTAATTAACAGTTCCTCCGAAAGGACAAGTGAAGGTGAAGAGAGAACAAAAGAGGATATTTTTAAGCTCAAAAAAAAAAAAATGAAGCTGACCCTGAGCCCAAGATGTCTTATTTAACTATCTATTGGACAAGCAATTATCTTGCTAGTTCTTCCTGGCACACAGCTCCCAAGGCTTAGGGACATGGCAACCATTACTTCAGAGACTACCTGCAAATTATGTCAGAGTTAGTCTTCCTCCTCCCTACTTAATTTTTTTCATGATCCCAGAATCTAGCTTGATTCAGACACAGAAAACGGTTCTAGTGAGGTGAGAGAAAATATCAGGTTTGAAGGCCATCCCTGACCCTTGAAAACTTTAAGCCTAAAATAACCCAGATCTCCCAAATCAAACACCAGCAGAAGACCTGGAACTCCCTGAACCCAGAGAAAAGTCGGTGGTCTGAAGCCTAGGTCCTTCATTTCCAGCAGGCTCAAAATGGCCTGAGGTTAGTCACGAGTACAAAAGAACCCAACATGGGTTTTATGACAGCTGATGTTCTAGATCCCCAAATTTTCAGAGCTTATGCTCTTCAAGACAAAGGGAGAATCCCAAAGTTCTGTAAAGAACTCTCAAGAAGGCAGCATAAAATATCTCAGTCCAGTCTTATCTAGGGATGTCTCACTAGAAAGCATCTTCAGTTCAGTTAACAAGCAACATGCCTTGATCTCTTGGACTCCTCCAACAGAGTCATCTTGCCTTGACTGACAATGCTAGGCCAAGTTATCTCATCATCCAGCACAGGTTCACAAAGCAATGGACATAGAAACATAGACAAGTGATAGCAGAAAAAAGGACCTGGTGGCCATCTGCCCTTCGAGCTTCTGTTTGTTTATCTTTGTTTTCTTTTTAATTTAGCTATTATTTTTATTTATTTATTTTCAATAAAAATAAGGGACATAAGGAACCATTCTAAACATTCCAACACTATTCTGATCAGTGCTAGCCAAGTATGGAAAGAAAAATTGTAATTAAGACTTAAAGACTTAAGAACCCATATAACATGCAACATGTCGAGGAGGTAACTATGGCTTGGGAGGGTGAAGGAGACTTTCCACTTCCTGTCCTCTGCCTTCCCTCCTCACCCATGGCTACTTTAACTGGTTTTATTGCAGAATGGGCTTCACTTAATATACTCTTAACTATTGAAATCTCTCGGCAGGTTGCAACAAGCCAACAATACAGCAATATTGTCACCTCAAATCTATACAATTACTTTCTGAACACAAGTTGCAGACCTAGGTTCCGGTTCCTAGTCATAAGACCTAAATGTTCTAGAAAAACCATCCTCACCACAATTATTGGTGGTTTGGTTTACTGGTTTCAAGCATCTGCCTCTTGAATGTCAACTCTTAACAACCTGAATTCTAAACATAAGCATCATTTTTAAAAGCCGGGGAAATTTATGTATGTATGCACGTATTTCATTTTTATCTCACCTTTATTATGTTTATAAATAACTCAAGACAGTGAACATGCATAATTCTCCTTCCTCTTCCTATTTTCCAAGGCGCCCGAAGGCAGGACAAGAAGCAACGGGTGGGAACTAACCAAAGAGAGAAGCAACCTAGAACTAAGGAGAAACTTCCTGACAGTGAGAACGATTAACCAGTGGAACAATCTGCCTCCAGAAGCGGTGAATGCTCCAACACTGGAAGTTTTTAAGAAGAGACTGGACAGCCATCTGTCCGAAATAGTGTAGGGTTTCCTGCCTGAGCAGGGGGTTGGACTAGATGACCTCCAAGGCACCTTCCAACTTTATTATTATTATTATTATTATTATTATTATTATTATTATTATTATTATTATTTTCTTCGTAACAATGATCCTAAATGTTGGGCTGAGAATGACTGACTTGTCCAACGTCACCCAGCCAGATTTCATGCCCATGGCAGTACTAGAACTCATCATCTCCTGGTGATTGGCCTAAAATCCACCCAACCAGCTTTCATGCCTAAGGCAAGGCTAGAATTCACAGCCTCCTGGTTTCATTACACCAAACTGGCTCTTAACAGATAGATACAGATACACCCACACCCTCAAATACAGTGAGCAGAAACATCATCCACTATGCAATAAAATAGGACCGTTTTAGGAGTGTTCAATTTAGTTCAGTTTAATCAGTTAAATGTTAGGCAAAATTGAGCGCATAACTGCAGCTCCCATTTCATTTTCTGTGGTCAGTTTCATGCCTTGTAAATTAGTAAATTTACTAGTAAATTACTGCCTTACCTTGGAATAACATTTATATCAATGTAACAACTTAGTCTATAGGGAAGTAATTTACTGAAACCAGTTAAGTGCTACACAAACATCATCTAGAGAGATTAATTGACTGTTATACTTTGATTGCTTTGCGGTCTCTGGGTGGCAGTTTGCAAATGAAAACTGATCTTTTTGTCATTACTGAAATACCAATAAAAAGCACCGAACAGAATTGTTTTTAACATCATCTTGCAAGCCGTTAATTCCTTTTTTTTTCAAGTTAGCTACGTCATGCAAGCGGTTGTTTTGATAAAGAAACGCCTCGCCCAAATGGTAGGAGTTGGGGGGTCATTCATTAATATATTTAGAAATAAGGACAATCATTTTATGGAAATTAGTGCCGTGTAAGGGGGGGGAAATCATGCACAAAGAATCCCACACATTATCATAGTGCTGGAAGGGACCTTGGAGATCTTCTAGTCCAACCTCTTGCCCTTATACCATTCCAGACAAGTGACTGTCCAGTCTCTACTTAAAAACCTCCAGTAATGAAGCACCCACAACTTCTGAAGGCAAGCCGTTCCACTGGTTAATTGTCCTCACGATTAGGAAGTTTCTCCTTAATTCCAGGTTGCTTCTCTCCTTGATTAGTTTCCATCTGTTGCTTCTTGTCCTGCCTTCAGGTGCTTTGGAAAATAAGTTGCCCCCCTCCTCTTTATGGCAGCCCCTCAAATAATGGAACACTGCTCTCATGTCTACTAATGCCCAATATTCTTCCTGCGATCCTCTCTCCCGTGGTCTGTTGCCTCCCTGCCTTCCTTTACTTCAATTACACCTCAGAAGATATTCTGAATATTCTCCTTCATTCGGCTTTTTCAGATGGGGGAAGAGAGTCTTCCCGAAAGATGGAAAGGTGGAACAGGGAAAACCAAGACAAGCAACAGTCTTTCCCCATCGTTTCCCAAAAGACAGTCAACTCAACAACATCCTCAAGAAAAATACAATCCTAAACATCTTGACCATGACGCAGGCATAAACCACTTTGACCCAAGATGAAAACTTCTGGGAAATGTTAAAGGGATTTCTACAGAGCAGTAACAGAAATAACAGACATTTTACCACATTAAAGGAAAGTGATTAGTCAGTCTCTTGAAAAGTCTCTTTTTTTTTTAAGCCGCCTCCTCCTTTAAAGT
The DNA here is from genome assembly GCA_034064705.1 of Bothrops alternatus. Lineage (NCBI taxonomy): Eukaryota > Metazoa > Chordata > Lepidosauria > Squamata > Viperidae > Bothrops > Bothrops alternatus. The sequence continues at coordinate 84,471 of JARGCV010000260.1, read as the reverse complement.
GGATTCAGACTGGCCAATCCTTCACAAAATTTAAGTGGCATAAAAACACATAGAAGGAAAAGGCTATAATATGCAAAACTCTGCCACTCCTCCACCTCTTCCTTCCAGGAAAACAGCAGCATGTAGAAAGCCATCAAGACTAGAGTTTTACTCCAATTTCCCTGGGTCTTCAAGTCCCTTTGGCAGAAACTTTATTATTTTAGAACCCTTCTGTCCCAAGAGGGTCTATCTAACCAGATGAAAGATACGAAACTGAAACGGCAGACTTTGAGGTGGAAAAACAAGGAATGACCTTTGAGTCTACTTGCTTATAGTCACAGACCAAAATTCAAATAACAAAGCATCTATAAAAGCAAAAATATCAAACTGTAAAACACACATAACAAATTGCCGCTCTATAAAATGGGACATCATCTATCAAATTTCATTTGTAGCCCAAGTTTTCTTATAGCCACCCTGAATCTTGTTGACTCATTAAAATAATAATAATCTGGCCAATGATTTAGATTTTCTTCCTTTAAACAGTGAGACAAATCACCACAATACTGCAATGTATTTTTATCCTAGAAAAAAAAAAGAAATGAAAAACAGACAGGTGGTCAGAATTGCCTAGGATTATGTAGGGTTTTAACCCAGCAACGTGCTCAAGGGACATCTATAGAGAAGTTTCATAAAGATGGTATCGTAGCAATGCACGTTTGGTAGCCTTAGCTTAGCTGTGGCGTGTGCAGTTTGCTGAGAAATGTACAATAAAGCACAAAAAGATAGAATAAAGTGAAGCATTAAATAACCATTAAAAGAGTCATGGAAACCCCTGCTTTAAACAGTGAGCGTGTGAATATGGAAAGACTCTATTAAATTCAGTGCCATAATTTTTGGAATAATCAGGTAGAATTTGTTATTCTTATAGTAGAAGGAACAGCGCAGAAAAAAGTACGAACATTAGACAGTATTTGGTTTACAGCCTGTTAGGCAGGAGACTACCCATTTGTGAACAAAGGATTGATCTGCTGCTCCCTAAGCATCAGGGAAAGCTTGGCCAACCATTTCTCCACAGTTAAAATGTGCAAGTTTTATAAGCTTCCTTTATTGTCATTAAAAGTAACACTGTTACCTAGGCAACTACTTCTTCCCAAGGGAACTGATAAAGAAATCCAAACGTTCTCCTAAACACATTTGAAATGAATTTGCAAAAAGAAAAAAATGATCAAGTTCTTATTTTTAAAAAAAAAACACCATTTTTTTTCTACAGGGTTTTGTCACTCTCCTGCTTCTCCTTTTGTACATAACGCCATATATGTGTATGTTTAACAAGTACTAAGCAATCCTCTTAGTAACTGAGTGCCCTAAAATTCCAACAGCATAAGATGTTTCCTCCCCATTGTATTTCGGTTTTCTAGTATTGCACAGCACGTTGGACTAAATCAGGGGTTCTCAACCTTGGCAACTTTAAGACTTGTGGACTTCAACTCCCAGAATTCCTCAGCCACAAGTCTTAAAGTTGCCAAGGTTGAGAACCCCTGGACTAAATTATGCTTGTCTCCTTTTGCAGTTTAGTGTCTCATCTGAAAAACACCATGTTGGACAAGACAGAGTTTTTGCAGGAACCTGCTTCAACCTTTCCTACCACCACCAAAGTGAACGGCACTAATAAAACAATTCTGTCCATGAAAGATCCATCTAGCTACCCATCCACCTATCAAAGAAGGAAAGCAGAGAGAATGAATGCCTAACAGCTGTGGAACACTGGAACCAAGATTTCAAACAGGCCTTTTCTGCTGACTATCAACAAAGAACAGTTGCCAATAGTATTGGGATTCTGAGGTGGAGCTTTTAAATTAGATTTCAGATTCAACACACCACCATCACCACAGGTTCCAGGTTGGAGAAGGCTTTCTTTCAGCCTACTACAGTTGCTCTTTAAGAAAAGAAAAGCTCTCCTCAGAAATGAAGTTATGACCATGAGAGAGAAAGATGGATTTGAGAGTTTGTAGAACATAGATAGCCTCTTTGGAAGCTAGAACATTTGTGGCTTCTGGAGTATTGAAGATTGTCCAGCATAGTTAGCTTAATTAAGAAGTCATCCTTCTAGGAAGTATAAATGGTTTCGGAGCTGTGGCTTGCTTCTCCAAATTGCCTTGGAATGTCTTCATCGGCAGAACGAATCATTTGTGGCCGTTTGCTCAGAAAGATGGAACATTGGCCAAAAGTTTGCCCTTCCTTTGTCATTTTGCTTTCTTGTTTCGGTGTGTATGTGGGCATCTGTGCACTTACATGACTGTTCACTCAGCAGGTGGGAAAAACTACTTCACTACACCGATGTTTTTGTTATTTTTCCCAGCCATCGATGCATTCTCTGCATATCCCCCCCCCAAAAAACCCATCTGTCTCAGCCAGTGGAAAGTCTTTTTTTTTTTAGTCTGATTACATTTATAAGTGCTACAAGGCCATTTTAGAGGTTAAGCTTATATCACCAGCTGTGATGCCTTCCTTCACCTTTTGGAAAACCAGCAGGATTACATTGTTAATTGAGCTTGGGAACTAGTGACAAGCTCTCTATTTAGGAGGCTTCTGAAAAAAAGGCAAAACTGTATACTCTCCACCAATCGTGATTAAAATATTTAAATATTTAAATTGAAGACTACCTAAGTCCATCCTGTTTTGAAATAAAGGCATTCAAATGAGTCTGGTCTCCATTCTTGGATGTGACATAGTGGTTAAAGCTCTGGAATAGGGGCAACCCATGGTTGAATGGTTGAACTCATGTGTCTTGATAATATCTCTTCCTCTTCTTCTTCTTCTTCTTCTTCTTCTTCTTCTTCTTCTTCTTCTTCTTCTTCTTCTTCTTCTTCTTCTTCTTCTTCTTCTTCTTCTTCTTCTTCTTCTTCTTCTTCTTCTTCTTCTTCTTCTTCTTCTTCTTCTTCTTCTTCTTCTTCTCCTTCTCCTTCTCCTCCTCCTCCTCCTCCTTCTCCTTCTCCTTCTCCTTCTCCTTCTCCTTCTCCTTCTCCTTCTCCTTCTCCTTCTCCTTCTCCTTCTTCTCCATTATTGCCCATTTCTGTGCTGGATTAAAGGAGTGCTTGATATAAAGCAGCAGAGTTATTATTATTGTAATTATGTTAAGGGAGAAGGGAAGTAGAAGAAAAGACTGGCAAATAGAAGAGGAACCAAAGCCAATTTCCCTTCACACACTTGCAAGTCTTTATTAAATATCTAAAGCAACAAATGCTTTGGATATTTAAATCAGCCACACAAAAAATATTAAAACCACGAAGCAAAATTAAAGAGGAGTCATACATATCCTGCATATTCTAGAACAGCAGCAGCAGCAGCAAATCAAGCAAAACTTATGTGCAGCCAGAAAAATCCTTCAGATGCAAAGTGTTACGTGTTTTTTTTTAAAGAAAGGAATAATCTAGATTTCTTAGGGAAAGCAAGAAAGAAAACTTCGTTTTTTTCTAAACTGAAGTCAGACACAACCTAATATATACATATGTGTTTGTGTTGCTTTGTATGTGTGGGTCTGTGTGTGTGGGTGTGGGTAGAGAGAAAGAAAGCTTACCCAAACCACTTCAAAAGCTATCCTTCAAGAAATCATTTTTCTGCCCTTGTCAAAAATCCTGAAATTGCTTTGCTTTGCATAGAACTGCTACTCTAAAGTGTGCGTATGTATGTGTACAACAACACTGAAGAACCAACACAGCTACAAAAAAACAACGACATAGTCATGAAAAGTGGAGGCGAAAGCTTGGAAATCACGTTAAAAACAACCACTCCGTATGCATTTTCTTGACGACTTGGCTTAATTAAGAAAATAAAATGTATGCAAATGCACACGCACACGTACATATAAAGATTTCCTAATACCGCTCTGATTTCACTCTTTTTAAAAAAAAATCCGTGTTCATTAAAAAGTAATCTGAACATAGCCATAGAGCAGCAAAAACTAAAATTTGGAAAGGGGGCATATATTTTTATCCTCACCTTCTGATAGACTTGTTTTAATTCTTACCCCCCCCCCAGTTAATTGGATCTCCCTAAGAAACTCAATATTCGAAGATGCTTAATTAGAGGGATTTACTACCTCGGCCTTTATCAATTTGCAGGCATCTTTCCTGGAATTGTCCGTGTTTGTCAGATACTCAACAGTAGAGAAGGCTTTATTTAAAAAATAACAACAACAACAAAAAGCACTTCTGAGTTGTTTTTTAAGAGCTCAAGGAGGGATCAGCTTACTTAATGACTTAAGAGAGGCCTGAATAGAGGTAGATTTTTTTTTTCCCCATGCCGTTTCTTTCAGGGGCCTCCTCGCTGTACAATGGGCTAGTAGGGCCGCTTCACCCGTGGCGTTTGACAAACCTTCCATTGAAAGCTGACAGGAACAGGGACCATTCCTCAATTTATTTTTAAATAAGGCTGTTATCCAAAACAGGGGTCCCCAACCCCCGGTCTGTGGACCGGTACAGGCTGCAGCATGCCAGCAACCGGTCCACACAAACAAGCAAAGCTCCATCTGTACAATGGGCTAGTAGGGCCGCTTCACCCGTGGCGTTTGACAAACCTTCCATTGAAAGCTGACAGGAACAGGGACCATTCCTCAATTTCTTTTTAAATAAGGCTGTTATCCAAAACAGGGGTCCCCAACCCCCGGTCCGTGGACCGGTACTGGGCCGCGTCATGCCAGCAACTGGTCCACACAAACAAGCAAAGCTCCATCTGTGGGATGCAAGGCAGCACACCAAACCTCAGACAAAACCCCTTTATATGGAACCAATCCCTGGTGCCCAAAAGGTTGGGGACCTCTGATCTAAAAGGCTTACTCATGAGTAAGTTTCCACAGGTGGCAGCACCTGTCTAACCTTGTCCGAGTCTGTTGGTATTTGGAGGGGAGACTGGATCTTAAGCAGAAGAGAAAACTTCTAGATCAGGGTTGAATGCTGGAGGTCTCTGACTTGGCAGATGTTTTAGAAGTTGCATTCAGATGTTACATGAACAAAACATCAATGATGCTCTAAAACTACCTTCCAAAGGTTTGGGAGAATAACATGTTTTGAATCCCAAAGGTGCTTTTTCAAAAGGCGACTGGGCTTGTCTTTGTTTTTCCTTCAAGACCTTTTGCTTCTGAACTGAAGCCTGAAGTGAAGAAGCCTCTTGGATGAGAAGCAAAATGACTTCAAGGACAAACAAAGTCCTGTGGCCTCTTGAAAAAGCACCTTTGGGCCAACCATGACCTGGGTGACTGAGAACCTCCATAGACGTTTAACATGTTTTGAAAGATCTCCAGAACGTCGCTAGGGAGATCCAACTGGATTTCTAGCAAGATACCACTAAAACAATTCCCCATGACAAAGAAGGCATACTTCCTTGGTCCCTATAGGTGACATTGTTTGACTGAAGGAACCTGAAGCATCCCAACTTAGTGGTCAGGAAGAAACTATGGGAGATATGGGAAGATTATTTCAGTGACCACCTACGCCTACTATCACAGCACCATTGAGAGTGTCCTGACATACAGCATTCTTGGATGGTATGGGAGCAGCTCTGTAGCGGACAAAAAAGCTCTATGGAGAATTATTAAAATTGCCCAGAATATTATTGGAGTCCAGCTACCAGCCCTGGACAACATCTTCGAATCTCGTTGTTTGAGGAAGTTGCGTAACGTTCTCAGAGATTCTTCCCATCCTGCTTACAATCTCTTTGGACTGTTGCCTTCTGGTAGAAGATATAGAACATTTAAAACTCGGACCACACGTTTTCTGAATAGTTTTTATCCCAGAGCTATAATTGCACTTAATAATGAACTAAAGAGCAACCATCAGTGAACTGTTGGACAGTATTACTTGGTTTGTTGGGTGGATGTTGGGTGGTTTAGGGGTGGGGAATTGTGGGTGGGAATGTGTTTGGGGATTATGTATGTGGGGCCTGGTCTTTGGGTGTCATGTAAATTTCATTGTATGGGTATACTGCGTATACACACACAATGACAATAAAGTTATTATTATTATTATTATTATTATTATTATTATTATTATTATTATTAAATTGTCTTTGAAGTATTCTCCAGTTAAAAAGAAAAGAGAGAAAAAGGGAAGTGAAAGGGAACTATATTTCAATTTCAAATCTCAAAGATAGTGAGAGGCAACTGTCTCAACTGTGCCAACGGGCATTGTAGATAGCCCTGGAAATACAGCAGTTCATTTAGTCACCTTTCAAAGTTACAACAGCACTCCCCAAAGTGACTTATGACCATTTTCACCCTTACAATGGTGGCAGCATTCCCAAGGTTACAAGATCAAAATTCAGAAGCTGGACAACTGACTCATATTTATGATGGTCGCAACGTCCCGGGGTCACATAATCCCTTTTTGTGCCCTTATGACAAGTTAATGGAGAAGCCAGATTGACTTAACAACTATGTTACTCATTGAACAAGTGTGGTGATTCGCTCAACAATTGTGGCAAGAAAGTCATAAAATGAGGCAAAATTCACTTCAAAACTGTCTCACACAGCAACAGAAATGTTGGGCTTCATTGTCATAAGTCAAGGATGACCTGTACTGTAGAAGCAACTCATATTTATTTATAAGACTCCCTATATTTTTTCCCCACCTCTTTTTTTTTTTTATCTCAACTTTGCAGGTTGAAGTCAGACTGGAGGCCAAAAGAACGCATTACTTGAAGTTGTGTGTTGTAGAAAAGACCCTTGACAAGCATTCGGGACCCAGCCCAACACTAGGCCTCACTTAATCCGTGTGGAAATTGGAAAAACTCACTGGTGAAGCAAACAAGCCAAAGGAAACAGTGAGATTTACTGCAAGCTTTGCATTGTAGATATGAACAGGAAAAAGATTCGTTTGGAAAATCTGTTCAAATCCAAAACCATGAAATGCCCCCAAAAAATATAAGACACCTTTACTGCTGCCACTTAAATTATCCAAGTTATATTTTTCAATCTCTTTTTTAGAGAGAGAGAAAAAAACCCCAAAGAATTTTAATGTTTCGATTAAATCCAATACTAATGGGTTTTTTTTCTATGATCTTTCGGAGTATTACCCTAAATGATGATTTGATTTAATCCATGGTTTGTTAAACAAAACACATTAGTTTATGGGTTAGCAATAAGCCTAAGCAAGTTGGATATGAAATCTATCTTGTTTCTTCTCAGAATTCCAAGGTCTCTTATCAAATGCAGTCATTTGGAGCATTAGAGAACCAAATATAAATCAAGGGCTGAGATATAATCCCAATTAGCTGTTAAAAACCATGAACTGGAGTAATTTGCATTTACATCTTCCAATGAGAAGTTACAGTTTAAGAATTCTAATTTAAAATTGTCCAGCAGAGCTAAAGAGAGACAATTAATTAATACTCATGTTTTACATGAAAGGGACATGAAAGCTGAGAATGATATAATTAGTACAAGGCCAGGCATGGCTGAGAATATATGGACAGTCCTGCTGTTCATCTTTCAACCTGCTCTTTAACTTGTATTAAAAAATGTAATGCCATTTTAAGGCCACCTACAAAGCATTTCTATGCCAAAGCCTGCCCTGCTTGCAATGGAAATTTACTATTTTAAAAGCAATAGAAACAACATATGATATTGGCAAGAATCATTTGCAAAAAAAAATTATGCCACTTGTTCATTCGTTATCAAATCTGTAACTGCATATTTCTGGTAAACCATTCATCATCATTGGCATCCTTCAGTCTCAAGAGACTATGGTATCGTGCTCTGGAAAGAGGTCCTAAAGCAGTGGTTCTCAACCTTGGGGTCGCGACCCCATTTGGGGTTGCGACACCATTTCGCGGGGGTTGGCGGGCACCGCCAGCCGCCATTTTGTTTTTTTATTTTAATTTATTTTAATTTTTTTTAATTTTTTTTAATTTTTTTTATTTTTTTTGGCGCGTACGCGCTGCGCACACTCAGATCCACCCGTCGCGCTGGAAAAAAAATTTAAAAAAATTAAAAAAATTAAAAAAAATTAAAATAAATAAAATTAAAAAAACAAAATGGCGGCCCGCGACGGGCGGATGTGCGCATGCATGGCGCGTGCGACGGGCCAATCCGCGCATGCGCAGATCCGCCCGTCGCGGCCGCCATTTTGTTTTTGTTTTTTATTTTATTTTTTTAAAAAAATTAAAAAAAAAATAAAATAAAAAAACAAAAACAAAATGGCAGCCGCGTCGGGCCGATCCGCGCAGGCGCAGCGTGTGCGCGATGGAAAAAAAAACAAAAACAAAATGGCGGACCGCGACGGCCCGATCCGCGCATGCGCAGTGCGCGCGCGATGGCCCGAACTGCGCATGCGCGGCGCGCGCGTGACGAAAAAAAACACAAACCAAAATGGCGGGCCGCGACGGGCCAATCCACGCATGCGCGGCGCACGCGTGACGGCCCGAACCGCGCATGCGCGGCGTGCACGCGACGAAAAAAACAAAAAAAGACCAAAAAAAATGGCGGACCGCGGTGTCCGGCAACCCCCGCGAAATGGTCGTTCGACCCCAAATGGGGTCGCGACCCATAGGTTGAGAACCGCTGTCCTAGAGGAAAGATAGGATAAAAATATGTTCAACACAACGTGGAAAGAGAAAAGGGGACTAGCAGAATCATGATGGATCTCACCAAGATAACCTGAGGTTGATTGAGGACAATGGCCTGGGCTGAAATGCTTACAATTGCTTGATCCTGAACGCAAAGATCAAGACCGCCAATAGGACACAATGCCTTGATTCAGTAAAATCGCTTAATTACAACGTCTTGTACATAGCACTCAATTAAACAGATGTGCAGGCGCCTATCAACTCTCTTCTATAAAAATAGCAGAGGGCAGAGGAATAGTCACTTCTGCAAAAACAGCTTTGGGGTGGGAATGGGGCAGGTGGAGGCCTCCAAATTGACAAGAAGATACCCAGCTCTGAAGACAGATGAGATCTTCTTGACTGTTGGAACCAGTCTGCTTCACTTATCAAGACGCCTTCCTGCATCCAGTTGGAGTTAATACTTTCCGCCCAGTGCCACAGGATCACTGGGCTGCAGAGGCCCTGGGAAATAATACATCTCATATTTATGTGGCTTATGGATGTTACCTGCCAGGTCATGAAATCTGTTGACGTATCAAATAGCAGAGCAGGCAGACAGGTGGAAAACCAATGCGCAGGAATGACAGATTGCTTCCGATGGGAAAGCAGCCCTGCGCGTAAGGTTCCTAACAAGAGAGTTTCTGCAGCCAAAATGCGATATGTTTACAAGTTCTGAAAACGCAGCTTTGCACGCAAGATCTGGATGTCTTTGCCCAAGCATTCACATCTTCAAAAACTTTAAATGCACCCCCTTCTATGCCTGGCTTCACACATCATGCGAAGCCGAACTAGGAATGGTTCGGCCATAACGTGATCTTTTGTATGAAACCAGACAGTATAGAGTTTGAGTCGGAGAGCTGCCTGGCCTCGGGCAACTGCAATTTATTCAGGCACTCTGTGTCAAGGAAAGCATTGTTCAGGACAACAGGCCCAGCCAGCTTTACTCAAATTGGCGATTATCATTGTGGGTTGTTTACAATGGGAAAGATAGAAAGGGGGGCTGCTCTTCTCCTTCCCCCACCCTGATATGGAAAAGGGAAGGGGAGGAGAGGGGGAGGGGAGGGAAAGGAAACAGAAGAAAGGGAAAGGGAAGGGGAAAGGAAGTAAAGAGAAGGGAAGGAAAAGAAAGGGAAGGGAAGGGGAAAGGAGAGAAGAGGGGGAAGGGAAGGGAAGGGGAAGGGGAGAGGAAAGGAAAGGAAAGGAAAAGAAAGGAAAAGAAAGGGGAGGGGAAGGGAAGGGAAGGGGAAAGGAGAGAAGAGGGGGAAGGGAAGGGGAAGGGGAGAGGAGAGGAAAGGAAAGGAAAGGAAAGGAAAGGAAAAGAAAGGGGAGGGGAAGGGAAGGGAACGGGAAAGGAGAGGAAAGAAAAGGAAGTAAAGGAAAGGAAAAGAAAGGGAAGGGAAGGGAAGGGGAAAGGAGAGGAGAGGAGAGGAGAGGAGAGAGGAGAGGAGAGGAGAGGACGTAAAGGGAAGGGAAGGGAAGGAAAGGGGAAAGGAGAGGAGAGGGGAAAGGGAAGGGAAGGGGAAGGGGAAGGGGAAAGGAGAGGAGAGGAGGAAAGGAAGTAAAGGAAAGGAAAAGAAGGGGAAGGGAAGGGAAGGGGAAGGAGAAAGGAGAGGAAAGGAAAGGAAGGAAAGGACATAAAGGGAAGGGAAGGAAAAGAAAGGGAAGGGAAGGGGAAAGGAGAGGAGAGGAGAGGGGAAAGGGAAGGGGAAGGGGAAGGAGAAGGAGAAAGGAGAGGAAAGGAAAGGAAAGGAAAGGAAGAAAGGAAAGGAAAGGAAAGGAAAGGAAAGGAAAGGAAAGGAAAGGAAAGGAAAGGAAAGGAAAGGAAAGGAAAGGAAAGGAAAGGAAGAAAGGAAAGGAAAGGAAAGGAAGAAAGGAAAGGAAGGGAAAGGAAGAAAGGAAAGGAAAGGAGAGGAAAGGAGAGGAAAGGAAAGGAAAGGAAAGGAAAGGAAAGGAAAGGAAAGGAAAGGAAAGGAAAGGAAAGGAAAGGAAAGGAAAGGAAGAAAGGAAAGGAAAGGAAAGGAAAGGAAGAAAGGAAAGGAAAGGAAAGGAAGAAAGGAAAGGAAGGGAAAGGAAGAAAGGAAAGGAAAGGAAAGGAAAGGAAAGGAAAGGAAAGGAAAGGAAAGGAAAGGAAAGGAAAGGAAAGGAAAGGAAAGGAAAGGAAAGGAAAGGAAAGGAAAGGAAAGGGACTTTTAACCAGATAATGGCATAATTAGAGCATGATTCCATTTCCTTTCAATGGGTGTAAAAGTCTTTTTTAAAAAAAGCCCCCATTTCAGCACAGAAACCTTGAAGAATACTGGGGTTCTGAAGGGGGTTTCCCCCGCAGAGGCAGCCTCAATTGCCATCTGACTGGTGGCCGAATTGCCTGCTGAGAAAGTCTAAAGGCTTCCCCTTAATCTCTCAGCAGGCTCTCCCGGCCACAGCCAATTACGGTAGAAAGCCCAAGTGCCAGGTGACCGATGACCTTGTTCAAATAACAGCAAAATAATAATAATAATAATAATTGATTTTTATTTCAGGAAAAGGACCTTTTGGAACAAAGGGGTGGAGGAGAGAAAAAGAAAAAAAAAAGGCCCTTAGCATAATTTCCTGCTTCGGAGAGCTTCAGAGAAATTTACGAGGGAGTATTCATTTCCAAAGTTTGGGGGAATCCCCCAACAATTTCTCACATGGATTTTCACCAAATATTTCCAGGGATGGGAGCAGAGAACCCTGGGAGAAACAGAGATGCTGTCTTCACTACAAATATGTCTGTTCTGCTATAAGGAAGCCTGTTTTAAAGGCTCCACCGCCCCCCCCCCACCTCTTCTTTTTTTAAAAAAAAACAAGTAAACACCAAAACCTCCTGGGAAAAGACTTCTGCAAATCATGCTTGTCTTGCAACCAAGAAAAGCACGCGGATGCATCCATGAAGTCCCTGGGACCTGAGCTCAGTATGAAAAGATTTGGCTTTCTTAAGAAAATTCCCTGAAAAGGTCTGTCAGTCGTGAGGTGAAGAAAAAAAAACCACAGAGGCATTGCCTTAACTAAGCCAACTCAAACCGCCTCAAATTATTGCAAGCTTTCAAGATTCAATCGGCTCCTAATCATGTAATGAGACGGTTAAAAACCAGCAAGGGGGTGGGGGGAATGGAGGAAAAATGTGGCTGATGTTTCTAGAAAATGTACAGTCTTAATATTTATTTATTTGTAACCTGCCTTTATTGTTGTTTTTTATTACAAATAACTCAAGGCAGCAAATATATCCAACACAATTTCTTCCTCCTTCCCCCACCCCCCCAACAAGAACCCTGAGGTGGATTGGGCTGAGAGAGAAGGACTGGTCAAAGTCATCCAACTGGTTCTTGTGCCTAAGGTAGGACTAGAACTCACCGTCTCCTGGTGATTGGCCCAAAGCCACCCACCTGGCTTTCATGGCTAAGGTGAGACTAGAACTCATTGTCTCCTGGTGATTGGCCCAAAGTCACCCAGCTGGCTTTCATGGCTAAGGTGAGACTAGAACTCATTGTCTCCTGGTGATTGGCCCAAAGCCACCCACCTGGCTTTCATGGCTAAAGTGAGACTACAACTCACTGTCTCCTCGTGATTGGCCCCAAGTCACTCAGCTGGCTTTCATGGCTAAGGTGAGACTAGAACTCATTGTCTCCTGGTGATTGGCCCAAAGTCACCCAGCTGGCTTTCATGGCTAAGGTGAGACTAGAACTCATTGTCTCCTGGTGATTGGCCCAAAGTCACCCAACCTGGCTTTCATGGCTAAGGTGAGACTAGAACTCACTGTCTCCTGGTGATTGGCCCCAAGTCACCCAGCTGGCTTTCATGGCTAAGGTGAGACTAGAACTCACTGTCTCCTGGTGATTGGCCCAAAGTCACCCAGCTGGCTTTCATGGCTAAAGTGAGACTAGAACTCATTGTCTCCTGGTGATTGGCCCAAAGTCACCCAACCTGGCTTTCATGGGTAAGACAGGACTTGAACTCACTTTCTAGCCTGGCGCCTTAACCACTAGACGAAACTTTATCTTGGATGGGATAAAGAAAAGCCTTCAATCTTGCAAAATGGGTTTTATCTGAGACAAGATGTTCTTAGCTTGCACTAGAAGCTCTCCTACATGTTGCTGGAAAAAAGAGATGAGCAAATGCGGTCCCAATTTTGGGGAATATGAATTCTATCAGCTGAAGTCCTCGGAAAGCTTCTTTCTTCTGCCTAGTAAGAGTGCTTCTTCAAGTAGATATTTTTATACCATTTCTATTTTTCCCATGAGATTGCGCACATTATTATCCGGCCATTTTTAGTTACACCTTGTTCTAGGAGATGGAAGAAGATTCATATTGAAACCAGCTGCAGACAGGTTGAGTTGCAAGAACTAAAGTCATCTTGGCCATAGTTTCCCATAACGGGGTGGAAAAGGCTGCATTATTATTGAAGCAAGCCTTATTTCCATGTTTTCATCTCTATCGGGAGAGAAGCTTGGGTCTATTTGCCATAAATGTCCTTTTTCTTGTTTGGGTGAAGCTTTTCTTCTTTTATCAGTGACAGCGGTCCTAACTGACCCCTTCAATCATATTTTCAGGGGTGGAAGGCAGGAATACTTTTTTTTTTTACTTCTCCAACATGTTCAATCTATTAAAAAAATATAGATTTTCAAGTTGACGACTCCCAAGTGTGAAAGAAACAAATGTATAGCATTGCTGATAAGTAGCATCTTCCCTCTCTTTTCTCCCACCCAACACACACTTGCAACTTTAAGAACAGAACCTTGGAGGTCTTCTAGTGTAGCCCCTTACTCAAGCAGGAGACACTATACCCTTTCAGACAAATGGCTGTCCAGTCTCTTCTCGAAAACCTCTAGTGATGGAGCACCTACAACTTCTGGAGGCAAGGAGTTCCACTGGTTAATTGTTCTAACTGTCAGGAAATTTCTCTTTAGTTCTAGGTTGCTCCTCTCCTTGATTAGTTTCCATCCATTGTTTCTTGTCTTGCCTTCTGAAGCTTTGGAAAATAGGTTGTCCCCCTTTTATTTATTATTATTATTATTATTATTATTATTATTTATTTATTACTCGAACTTATATGCCGCCCTTCTCCTAAGACCCAGGGCAACTTACAAACAATACAATAAAATTATAACAATAAAATTAATCACATTCATATCACATACAAGCACAGTCAACTCACATTTGCTGATGGAGGGACATTCCTAGGCCCGGGGCAGAGCACAGCTCATACGCCCCAACCCTGTCGGCATAAATGGGTCTTTAACAATTTCCGGAAAGCTAGGAGGGAGGAAGCAGTACGAACCTCCGAGGGAAGCTGGTTCCAGAGGACTGGGGCAGCAACAGAGAAGGCCCTAGCCCTAGGGCCCGCCAGATGACATTGCCTAACAGACAGGACCCGTAGGAGGCCAACCCTATGTGCCCTAACCGGTCACTGGGATTCTTTGTGGCAGCCCCTGAGATATTGGAACACTGCTATCACGTCACCCTTGGTCCTTCTTTTCATTAAAAAGAAGGACTAGGACATTTTAAAAAAAATGTCCGTCTCTGTTCCTGGAAGATATAACATATTTCTAATTGATAACGATAAGGTCTTGCGTTGCTTCATAGTCAAAATACAGCAACTGAGCTTTCCACTTTACAGGATGGCTTCATTTCCTGGATCGCCATGGTTCCTTCAGTTCACGTGTATCTTGGAGGTTAGCCATAACATCTCGGTTGCAAACTCATCTCTGTTTTCCTTTGAGGTAAACAAGCCAACAAGAAGCCCTTCATCAGTAGAGATACATGCCAATGTTGAGAGAGAGAAAGAAATTCTGGCCTCAGAGACAAAACCACTGTGTTCCCCAAAGTGTCAAAACTGGCAAAGGAGAAGGAAAACATTTCAAAAGATTTGGATAGAATACAGATTATCTTCAAGATACAAAGACATTTGTGTGACTCTCAACCTGAAATGGTCTGTTGCAGTTCATCTGTAAGATAATAATGTCTTTTCTTTTCTTTTCTTTTCTTTTCTTTTCTTTTCTTTTCTTTTCTTTTCTTTTCTTTTCTTTCTTTCTTTCTTTCTTTCTTTCTTTCTTTCTTTCTTTCTTCTCTCTTTTTTTCTTTCTACCTTTTTTTCTTTACCTGAAAACTAGAATACCACATAAACACACATGTATAACTTTTAAAAATAAATCAGTAAAGGTCCTTTTTTAATTTCTCCTTCTTGGGAGTGAGTGAAGATGGGAGGAAGAAAGAAGGAGGAAGCAAGACCTGAACACTAAGAAGGGAATGCAGATCTGAACACTGTAATCTTTCTTTCTTTCTTTCTTTCTTTCTTTCTTTCTTTCTTTCTTTCTTTCTTTCTTTCTTTCTTTCTTTCTTTCTTTCTCTTTTTTTCTTTCCTCACTATTGTTTATCTCTCATTTAGCCAAATCGATTTTGGCAGGAAAATGAGACAACGTAACAAGTTCCCTGGCTTTGCTACACAACTCTGTAAGAGTCCATTCGGTGGATATTAAAAAAAAACTTGTTTAACTAAAAGAAGGGAGAAAAGACAGATTTTTCCATTTCCACCCTTTTCCCTATAGGACACTTGACATCTTCCAAAGAGCAGAAAGAAAAGCAGATATTAGTTTAACATCTGAAAGGGAACAAGTTTGGTATTGTAAGACCCTAGTGTCAACATTGGATTTAAGCCCAGAAATTTGGTCAAAACAACTGGAAAACAAAGGCTGGATCAAAGGATCTGAACCCAGTAATCAGAATGATATCATAAGCCCAAGGATATGATAGACACCCAGAGAAAAGTTATTCCAGCATTCCTATCAGATGGTGCAGAGAAGAATGAATGTCAATTCTCAGAGCTGGAGATGACTTCAACAATCATCCAGCAAAGGAGTCAACTTTTAGTGATCAGGAAACAGTCAATAATATTGTTAGAGAAGCGAAAGTCAACAATTAAATGTATTTTAGGGCTTATTATTCCATCATTTATGACTACCTCACCATGTGGCTAATGAAGAAAGGGCACAATTTTCAGCCATGCAGCCAGAGGGGGCTTTATGGAAGGCAAAAACTGGATTTTGAAGGTCACAAAGGATTGCAAATTGTCCATAATTGATCTCCTCTCCCTTTCAGCGGCCATCTGGAGGGAGGGCAGGTGAAGATAGAGGAAATACCACATGGTGGGCCTCCATTGGAAAGAGGAGTTAAATCCTTAATTCCAACGGCTGAGTAAAATCCTCAATTCAAACACGTGCTTTCTTGAGATGGCGGGGCTTTAACGCAAGGAAAATGGTGACGGCTTTAAGGAGTTCCAACAGGTACCGCTAGCAGGCCCACATGAAGTCCAACGCTCTTTTTTTTTCTTAAAAGTTTTTATTTTATCAACTTATAAAATACAAAAGCAAATAATAGGGAACAAAGGTAAGGGAAAAAGAGAAGTGTAGAGAAGAGGGGGGAAAGTAATAAATCAGCAAGATCACAATCATGCAAGCGATGCTTCTCATCGTGACACTTTATTGAAGCAGAAGTTGGATTGTGAAGAAGTAGTGTAAAAGGAATATTAACCCTTGAATGTTGATGTTGGAGAAGATTCCTGAAGATACCATGGATGGACCATGGATGACCAAGAAAACAACAAATGGATCATTCCAAGAAGAAGAAGAAGAAGAAGAAGAAGAAGAAGAAGAAGAAGAAGAAGAAGAAGAAGAAGAAGAAGAAGAAGAAGAAGAAGAAGAAGAAGAAGAAGAAGAAGAAGAAGAAGAAGAAGAAGAAGAAGAAAAGAAGAAAAAGAAGAAAAAGAAGAAGAAAAAGAAGGAGGAGGAGGAGGAGGAGGAGGAAGAGAAGAAGAAGAAGAAGAAGAAGAAGAAGAAGAACAAGAACAAGAAGAACAAGAACAAGAAGAAGAAGAAGAAGAAGAAGAAGAAGAAGAAGAAGAAGAAGAAGAAGAAGAAGAAGAAGAAGAAGAAGAAGAAGAAGAAGAAGAAGAAGAAGAAGAAGATGATGATGACGATGATGGAAGGGACCTTGGAGGTTATCTAATCCAACCCGCTGCTCAGGCAGGTAATCCTATACCATTTCAGACAAATGGCTGTCCAGTCTCTTCTTAAAAACTTCCAGTGTTGTAGCATTCACCGCTTCTGCAGGCAGGTTGTTCCATTGGTTAATTGTTCTAACTGTCAGGAAGTTTCTCCTTAGTTCTAGGTTGCTTCTCTCCTTGATTATGGGCATTCTCAAATTCTCATGCTTTAGAGACATTATGCAAACACCCAGCTGTGTTGAAAAGGCTGTAATGCTGGGAAAAGTAGAAAGAAAAAGATGAAGAGGACGACGAACAGCAAAGTGGATTTACTCGGTGAGAGAGACAGTAGATGTACTGTGGACACACTTGGAGGGTCAACTGGGGACAGATCCTCCTTTGAGCAGCTGTATCTATGTGGTTGCTAAGAGTCAACACCAACTTGATGGCACGTAATGAAACCACAAGGATGCCTGAACGCGGCCCGATAACAGAACATTTTCCCAGTTTTAAGATTCAGATTGAAGTACAATTTTAACCATTTAGTTAAATTAGACGAACTACGCCACAGCCGCTGCTAAGGAACCGTTTTCAAACCAGAGGACAAAATGAAGACGAGAGGACAGTCCAGAGAATGTATCTGCCACTCCCTCCAATGGATCATCAGGGTCTTGAAATGATGCATGCTTTAGCCCAGTGTTTCTCAACCTTGACCATTTTAAGGCATGCCTTAAAATGGTCAAGGTTGAGAAACACTGCAAAGTTTAGAGAATGCCTCTTCTTTTAAGAAACATTCCTGAGTTTGTCTGAAAGTGCCTCTTGAGATAGATGTCCAAAGATGCTTTTTTTCAAAAGGCAACTGGACTGAATGGTGGAGGATGGAAGGCTAATGACCGGCTGACTGCAAGAAATATAAATCATTCCATCCTCCACCATTGAGTCAGAATTGAAGAAGCTGCTTGGATGAGAAGCGAAACATCTTCAAGGAAAAACAAAGTCCAGTTGCCTTTTGAAAAAGCATCTTTGGGACAGCCATGACCTGGATGACTGAGAATCTCCTTAGAGTCTTAAGACAGATTTGCTAGCTGCTGACAAGGCACCTTTTTGTTCACTATGTTTTAATATTAATCAATAGAAGCACTTTGTTATAAACATTGCAGTCCCTGTAAATTAACAAATCTTGACAATCATTTCAGGCCATGGTAGCACTCATAATACATAAATACCCATGAGGAAAATATGAACAATATCAAGCTTGTTGAGCTTTGAACCTCCCACTCATTTCTAATTAAAGAAAACGAATTTTCCCCCATTCCTCAAAACAAAGTTGTTAATTTCACACTAAACACGGAGCCTTCCACTTATTCAAGCATTGTTAAACATTAAGAAAGGCAACACAGCATTGTTATTCGCCTTCCTTTCTTCTTAGGCAGGTAACCAGGAAAGAAAGAAAGAAAAGAAAGAAAAGAAGAAAGGAAGGAAGGAAGGAAGGAAGAAGGGAGGGAGGGAGGAAGGAAGGAAGGAAAGAAAGAAGGGAGGAATGAAGGAAGGGAGGAGGGAGGGAGGAAGGAAAGAAGGAAAGAAAGGAGGGAGGAATGAAGGGAGGGAGGGAGAGAGGAATGAAGGAAGGAAGAAGGGAGGGAGGAATGAAGGAAGGGAGGGAGGGAGGGAGGAAGGAAGGAAGGAAAGAAAGAAGGGAGGGAGGAAGGAAGGAAGGAAAGAAAGAAGGGAGGAAGGAAGGGAGGAATGAATGAAGGAAGGAAGGAAGAAGAGAGGAAGGAATGAAGGAAGGGAGGAAGGGAGGGAGGGAGGAAGGAAGGAAAGAAGGGAGGGAGGAAGGAAGGAAAGAAGGGAGGGAGGAATGAAGTAAGGGAGGGAGGAAGGGAGGAAGGGAGGGAGAGAGGAAGGAAGGAAGGAAGGAAGGAAGGAAGGAAGGAAGGAAAGAAGGAAAGATTACAATGTTCAGATCTGCATTCCCTTCTAGTATTCAGATCTTGCTTCCTCCTTCTTTCTTTCTCCCACCTTCACTCGCTCCCAAGAAGTTTCTGGAAAAAGAACGAGGAGAAATGACAGTGAGGACAATCAACCAAATGGAACAGTTTACCCCAGAAATCGTGGGCACTCCATCACTGGAAGTTTTAAAGAAGAGACTGGACAGTCACTTGTCTGAAATGGTATAGGGTTTCATGCCTGAACAGGGGGCTGGACTAGAAGACCTCCAAGGTCCGTCCCAGCTCTATTCTATTCTACTCTACATGAGAAAAGGACCTTTACTGATTTATTTTTAAAAGTTACACATGTGTGTGTGTTATGTGGTCTTCTAGTGTTCAAGTCTCTGAACTTTGTCTGAACAATCCAATCCATTACGTCGTAGTAATAATATTATCTCCTCAGTGCCTATTAGGAAAGCCAATATTCTGCGCTGTGGGGTGCCAAGCTCAGTTTGAAAGTGTCTGATAAGGATTCCGTTTGAAGACTTGCCCATCTGAAGGTGGTTTCATTGCAAAAGAACTAGGAGTCTTGAAGGTGCCCATTAGTGCCATCTGGACAGCGGAGTGAGCAGCAGGTGCATAGGTTACTTGGACATACTTTTCCTTATTATAATTAGAAGGTTAGCTAACCTCAAGATCTGCCTTAGCCATGAGGAGCAGGAGAACTGGGCTCTGATCCAATCTGGCAACTCAAGATTAGATTCCCCTTTCTAAAGCAATTTCAGAATTTAGATTTCCCATTTAACTGATTTGGAATGGGGGTAACAGAGCATCCTCCAGAATGAAACAAGGAAGCTATCATTCTTACAGCAATAACATTAGTACATTATTCCACCATAGGTCTGGCAAAATGGGGGAAACTCTGGAATCCATTCAATGATAAGCAAAGCTACCATAACCAGCTGGCAGCAGAAGCCCCTTCATTTCTTCTTCTCTTTGCCTTTGCCAAATTAACTTTCCCAACAAATTGAAAGATTTATTTATTCTGGTAGCCACACTCTTGAGATGTTCTGTTAGGGAGTCTGCAAAGCATGGTTTCAGTATTTCCCCATTAATATTGGAGAAAAATTCCTTATTCCGATGAGACAGGTTTGTCAGCAATCAAGAGAAACTGAACCGCCCGTGTACATTTACAACTGGGCTTAATGGCTAATTCATGGCCAATAGTGAGCAGAGACATGCAGGCAATCTAGAAATGAACAACTTAATTTTTTTATCATGGGTTCACATAGATTTTTTTTCACTCCGGATTATAGACTGATTCTTTTTTAAGCTTGAGCATCCAAGTTGAAGAGATGATAAGCAGTTTAGGGTACAAGTGATAAACTCAGCCAAAATTCTCAAGTCAAGGATGATGCTTAAGGGATTAAAAATGGCCATAGGGATGCCCTCACAATGTTTATTGCACAATCAAGCGTGATTGCTACATATTTTTTCAGTCACTTCAGGGGATCATTAATATTATTATATTAATGTGTCTGTCTCTGTCTCTCTCTGCCTCTCTGTCTCTCTCTCCATCCCTCCCTTCCCCCCTCTCTCTTTTCTCTCTCGTATAGTATTGCAACCAAAAACTGGATCTAAATTCATTTGCAGCCAGGCAAAGACCATTACTCTCAGAATTCTCTTAGAATCATCCATGTAGATTTGCAAAAGCCCATCCTTTGAAGAGTTGCAAAGAGATGGAGAACATTCAATTAATACAGCGGTTCTCAACCTGTGGGTCGCGACCCCATTTGGGGCCGAACAACCATTTCACGGGGGTCGCCAAACAACGCAGTCCGCCATTTTTTCCCCCTTTTCCTTAGCTGTGCTACTCCCTCTTATTCTATTGGCTTTTGAAAGCCAATAGAATAGACTCTCTTGAATAGAGTCTAATTCTATTGGCTTTCAAAAGCCAATAGGAATTATCCAGGCTGTCTCCGCCCTGCTGAGCCCGCCAAAAGTCCCAGTCTGCAAAGGGGGCTGCAAGTTGTCTGCAGCGAAGGCGAGCTCTCCGGAAGTTTCCACCCCTCCCTGCTGAGCAACTACTAAAACTGTAAGTAAAAGAGGGCCAGGGATGGGAGGTGGGAGGCCGGCGGGCGCAGGGAGGGTTTTTGGCACGCGTGGGGCCCGGCGGGTTTTTTACCTCCCTTGGGCTGGGCCAGCTGGTGGCCCAGCCCGTGGTTGCCCTGCGCTGTCGCCGCGGCGGCAGCCCAGGAACACCTGAGCCTGCCTGTCGCCGCCCCGAATGGGCAGCGGCCTACGCCTCGGCCGGCGCAGGGGGCACCACCATGCATGCGCAGCGAAGCACCACGCATGCGCGGCGCAGGGGGTAGCACCACGCATGCGCGGCGCAGGTCGGGGTCACAGCCTGAAAAAGGTTGAGAACCGCTGAATTAATACAATGTTTTCCGTCTTGTCTGGCCAAGCACCCGCCGAGAGAATGCTGTCAAAAGTCCCCCGTCTGATAATGCATTGATCTTCCCTGGACAAGTCCAAAAATCTTGGTGCTCTGGATAACAACAGCCAAGGAATTCTCCCCATCTTCTGCAAGTCTGCACAGCTGGGCTCCATTACCAGGCAATTTCACTTGCCTGTTTCTCAGAGGGTTGGAAAAGACTGAAGTGAATTACGGTGCCTCAAAAGACTTATTTGATTTGTATACATTCAGGTCTCCAGGCAAAGGAGGCTGCTGCTAGAGTCCTTTTGTGAGGCTGCATTGGAGCATTTGGAAGCAAACCAGCTGATCTTTTCAGCTATACAAAGGCCCTTTTAAACACTTGATTAACTAAATGCTTTGTGGCAATTAGTAAGAAGTGCAAAACTGAGAATATGCTTGTACTTAAGTTCAGGGCTATGATTTTCCAATATCTCACTGAGGAATTGCTAGGCGAGTCCTTCTGGCCTAATATATTACATATGGAAAATGTGGCCTTTTTCTGTTGTTTGTATTTGTTTGGGGGTGGTTTTTTTTTTCCTAATATAGCCATCATCAAGAGCAAAACTTAGTGAAGGTAGGCTCCTTCCCCCCCACCCCGCCTCTCCAATGTTCTTTAGTGGGGTTCAAGCACACCTTCCTGTACGTTAACTTTTGACTGTAGGATTAGTGCATTTTCCAGATAGAAATTCATAATTTTCAAGGATTTGTCTTGCCTTGGTGAAGATGGACAGGTGGAAATCTGGGCAACAAATTTGCTCTCTGAAAATCCAGGATACAGCCACTATTCCTCTCACCTTCCCATTTCAGATGGGAAAAAAAAGCAGAGATATAAAAACCACCTGCCCAAGATTTCTGCAGGAACAGAATTGAAAAAGCTGCCAAAGTGTCCACTGAGACATGACCAAGCTGTTCTCTAAAGCATCGAAAGGCAGGACAAGAAACAATGGATGGAAACTAACCCAGGAGAGAAGCAACCTAGATTGAAGGAGAAACTTCCTAACAGTGAGGGCAATTAACTATTTGGACCGGGAGTCACTTCTCAGTCACCCATGCCCTTGTCACCTTGAGATTCGACTACTGTAATGCTCTCTACATGGGGCAGCCTTTGAAGAATGTCCAGAGACTGCAAGTAGTCCAGAATGCGGTCGCGCGAGCCGTCTTGGGTCTCCCAAGACATGCTCATATCACTCCAGCCCTCCGTGAGATGCACTGGCTACCAATTGGTCTCCGAACACAATTCAAAGTATTGGTTATGACCTATAAAGCCCTTTATGGCAATGGACCAGGTTACTTGCGGGACCGTCTCCTGCCTCATGAATCCCAGCGACCGGTTAGGGCACATAGGGTTGGCCTCCTACGGGTCCCGTCTGTTAGACAATGTCATCTGGCGGGGCCTAGGGCAAGGGCCTTCTCCGTTGCTGCCCCAGCCCTCTGGAACCAGCTTCCCTCAGAGGTTCGTACTGCTTCCTCCCTCCTGGCCTTCCGGAAAGCGCTGAAGACGCATCTATGCCGACAGGCTTGGGGCGTATGAGCTGTGCTCTGCCCCTCGGCCCTAAGAGTGCCCTGCCATCAGCGGCTGTGAGCTGAATGTGCTTGTATGTTGTGTGAATGAAATTAATTTTTAAAATTTTAAATTAACTGTGTTTTTAATTGTGTTGTTGTTGTGAGCCGCCCCTAGTCTTGGGAAAGGGGTGGCATATAAATAAATAAATAAATAAATAAATAAATAAATAAATAAATAAATAAATAAATAAATAAATAAATAAATAAATAAATAACCAGTGGAACAGCCTGCCTCCAGAAGTAGCGGGTGCTCCATCACTGGAGGCTTTTAGGAAGAGGCTGGACAGTCACTTGTCTGAGATTGGTATAGGGTCTCCTGCTCAAGCATGGGGTTGGACTGCAAGACCCCCAAGCTCCCTTCCAACTTTATTATTCTATGTTCTATCAAAGTTATTTTCAAAAAGGAGCAATTACAAAAAAAAAAGCTTTCATCAAGGGAAATGTAAACCCTTAACTGAATTTAGCATGGTGTGTGAATGCAACTACCAAGTCTTAATCGACCGGCTTCAATATATGTGAATGCAGTAATATAGCTCCTGGGGGATCGTACTAGGAAACAAGAGCTCGGGCACAAAAACCCTTCAAAACTGACTCTTAAAATACATCCAAATACCTTTTCAAGGTTTGCTAACCCTGGATATTTTTGTCTCAGTTCTGAGTTGTAGGTGTGAGACAGCACAAAAATGGATAATGGTGTTTGCAGACCAAGAGCAGGAATCAAAAGCACACCAGTTATTTCTTACCGCCTCATCCTTGGGAAGGAGAAACATCATCCATTTCCTGCTCTAAGAAGGCGGACCAGCTCTAAAATAAAAGAGCTAATAAAGGGTTTGCGATTCTGTAGGTTGGGCAAGACCCATGTCAGTTTGCTTCATGTATGGACTGGAGGGGTTTAAAATGGCTAATGACACCACACATCCATGCAAAAAGCAAACCCAAACCCACACCGATGATGAGACACGACCACAAACTAGAAGCCAGGCCACAGCTGCATCATTAGCCACTTTAAACCCCTCCAATCCATACATGAAGCAAACTGACACTCACCATGAAGATGAGGCATGACCACGAACATGAAGCCAAACAACAGCAACGCAGCTCACCATCTCAAATCCCCCTGCAACTCAAACTAACCTGAGCACAACAAAGCCCCCACCCAAACAGAACACTCCCCCATCCAATCAGAGCACAGCCAAGCCACTAACCAATCAGAACACACCTCCACCCAATCAGAACACAGCCAAGCTCCCAGCCAATCAGTTCATACCCCCACTGGCAGTTAAAAGGAAGAAACAGCTAGGATCACACATTGATCCTAGAAGCACGACGCCAAAAGCACCAGCCTGAAGATGACAAATGGGACTTTGTCGAAACGTCGCCAAGACACTTCCAATTTATATATATACTTCCATATATATATGCTGATGAGGGCTAATAAGCCAGAAATAGCTGACAGTTAATTAAAAAGACTCTGAAAGTTTCCAGGATTGTTTTTTGTTTTGTTTTGGTTTTTGAAAGAAATCTGACCAACATTTGAAAGGTATCAGTAAAGTGGGAACAGGTAAAAAATTATATGGGAGGAGAAAGGTAACATGATGTTGGGGTACCAGAGGGCAGAACAAGAAACAACGGATGGAAACTAATCGAGGAGAGAAGCAACCTGGAATTAAGGAGAAACTTCCTAAGAGTGCGGACAATTAACCAGTGGAACAGAAATTGTGGGAGCTCCATCCCTGGAGATTTTCAAGAAGTGACCGGACAGCCACTTGTCTGAAATGGTGTAGGTTTTCCTGTTTGAACAGGGCGCTGGATTAGAAGACTTCCATGGTCCCTTCCAGCTGTATTCTGATTCTAGATTCTAGGTCAGGGGTTCTCAACCTTGGCAACTTTAAGACTTGTGGACTTCAACTCCCAGAATTCCTCAGCCAGCTTTGCTGGCTGAGGAATTCTGGGAGTTGAAGTCCACAAGTCTTAAAGTTGCCAAGGTTGAGAACCCCTGTTCTAGGTCCTCTGAAGGACTAGCGGAGATCTTGGACTTCCCATCCCAACTCCCTCCCCTTGGGAAGCTGCTATTTGAGATTAAAACCCATTGAAAAAGATCCCTAGTGGATTCTTCCCGATTGTTCAAGGAGCAGGAACTACAGCCACTCCTCCAGAAGGACACGTCTTGTCATGGGCGAAAGCTCCGCAAAGTGACTTTCCGATGAAAGGAATAACCGAAGAGGCTTTTAAAGGCTCCTGCACCTCCTTCCTGGCTGACAGCTAAAAAGTGGCAACGTATCATTTGGCCCCCACAACACACAATGCACCTTAATTAAAGGTTGTCTAAAAATATAGCAGGCTTCTTTGGCAGCCATGGCTGCTGATGGGGCTCCCCACTTTGTCGGAAGAGCTGAGTGCCAGGAGGGAGGAGGAGGAGTAAGGAGGAGCCAGACCCCAAATCCGGGAATATTCCTCAGACTGCCAGAGAGGAGTTGCTGCTCAGCTACGAGGAGGAGGAGGAGGGGGAGAGGGGAGGAAGAGGAAGAGAAGGGGAGGAAGAGGGGGAGGAGGAGGAGGAGGAGGAAGAGGAGGAGGAGGAGGAAGAGGTGGTGGAGGAGGAGGAGGAAGGGGAAGGAGAGGAGCGGGAGAGGGGAGGGGAGAAGGAAGAGGAGGAGGAAAAGGAGAAGAAGGAGGAGGAAGAGGAGGGGGAGGAGAAGGAGAAGGAGGAGGAAAAGGAGAAGGAGGAGGAGGAAGAGGAGGGGGAGGAGGAGGAGGTGGTGGAAGGGGAGAGGGGAGGGGGGAGGGGGAGGAGAAGGAGGAAGGAAGAGGAGGAGGAAGAGGAGGAGGTGGTGGAAGGGGAGGGGAGGGGGAGGAGGAGGAGGAAGAGGAGGGGAGGGAGAGGAGGGGGAGAGGGGAGGGGGAGGAGGAGGAAGGGGAGGGAGAGGAGCAGGAGAGGGGAGGGGAGAAGGAAGAGGAGGAAAAGGAGAAGGAGGAGAAGGAAGAGGAGGGGGAGGAGAAGGAGAAGGAGGAGGAGGAGGAAAAGGAGGAGGAGGAGGAAGAGGAGGGGGAGGAGGAGAAGGAGGAGGAGGAGGAAAAGGAGAAGGAGGAGGAGGAAGAGGAGGGGGAGGAGAAGGAGAAGGAGGAGGAAAAGGAGAAGGAGGAGGAGGAAGAGGAGGGGGAGGAGGAGGTGGTGGAAGGGGAGAGGAGAGGGGGGAGGGGGAGGAGAAGGAGGAAGAGGAGGGGGAGGAGAAGGAGGAAGAGGAGGAGGTGGTGGAAGGGGAGGGGAGGGGGAGGAGAAGGAGGAAGAGGAGGGGAGGGGAGGGAGAGGAGGGGGAGAGGGGAGGAGGAGGAGGAAGGGGAGGATGCATTCAGTTTCTGCTAAGAATATAATATTCCATTTTGGTAAAATAAAGTAATAATATTTACAACAGCAACATTTTTTTGTGTAATTTTTTTTTTACACCTGGAGTCACTGTTTTTCCAAAACAGGCTATTTCACAGTTGCAATATTACCTTCATAGCAACTGATTTCCTTTGTTTACCACAGTACGAAATGAACAAGGATGCTAAACTCGGTGAGGCTTCCTACAACCGTCTTCAGAGCAGCAGGAAAATGAGAAAGAGAAATTGCTGCCCGCTCAGATGTGTCTCACAACAGACCAGCTTCTACCAGGCCAGGCTTTTCAGCAAAGCATTAATTTAAAAATTGGGGAGCAGAGGCCAAGACAGGAAGCCGATAAGAAGACTGGACAGAGATAAAAGGAAGATCAAAGGGCCATGAAAGTCAGGAGAGTGTCTAGAGATGCAACTTTCCCAAAGAAGCTTATGCTCTTCAACAACATGCTGCCTAAGTATATTGCATGTAGTTTAAAGCAGTGGTCTCTTACCTTTTTGGCTCTGCGGACTGATGCCTGCGGTGGGGAAAGAGGGCATGGTTTTGCGTGTGCATGCACCCCTTGCACCAGGGGTCCTCAAACTTGGCAACTTTAAGACTTGTGGATGTCAACTCCCAGAATTCTGGGAATTGACGTCCACAAATCTAAAAGTTGCCAAGTTTGAAGACCCCTGCCTTGCACAAAGGCAGCTTCCCACTTACATGGCCCAGTTCCCAACAGGTTGTGGCCCTACACTGGGCTATGGACCAGGGGTTGAGGACCCCCTGCTTGAAAGAAATGTTAAGCAACTGATCAGGTAAATGAAGTTCTCTTTGATACTGTCTCATACTTGTTTCTCCAACAGGAAGAGGAAAGGAAAAGAATCAGGAATCTGGACTTTGAAAACAGTGTGACAGGAAAAGGCAGAAAAGAGGAAAATAACCTTGTGAATCAAATGCAGGGATTAGGGAGGTCTATAGGATAATCACGAAGAACGGCTGCGGGACTTGGGTTTGGCTAGTCTAAAGAAAAGAAGAAATAGGGGAGACATGATAGCAGTGTTCCGGTATCTGAGGGCCTGCCACAAGGCAGAGGGGGCCAGGTTGTTCACCAGAGCACCAGAGGGAAGAACAAGAAACAATGGTTGGAAACTGATCAAAGAGAGAAGCGACCTGGAATTAAGGAGAAAGTTCCTGACAGTGAGGACAATCAACCAGTGGAACAGCTGGCCTCCAGAAATCGTGGGCACTCCATCACTGGAGATTTTCAAGAAGAGACTAGACATTCACCTGTTGGACACGGTATAGGTTCTCCTGCTTGAGCAGGGGGCTGGACTAGAAGACCTCCAAGGTCCCTTCCAGCTCTGATTCTATTCTAATCCAGTGACAGAGAAAAAGGTTTAAATGCCAGGGTTCACAACATGTATGAGCTGACTATTTTCTTGAATAAAGCTTATCAAACCACCGTTGTCTGGTTTGCACAGGACAATAAGCCCCAAACCATGGTTTTAAGAGCACAGAAAGAAATCTAGTAAGATGAGATTTCTACAACACACCAAGACAAAAACCAAACATCATGGCTCAGATAGATGTGCCAGCCCTGCCCACCTCAGCATCTGCTTTAGGACACCCCTGCCAAGCCATTACAGAAAAACAAAGGAACACTAACAGCCCTTAAAGTACAATACGTAGCAGATGCTTGACTAGCAAATACTGCTAGAAACCCTGATTACAAATGGTGATTTATCTACAAATCACAACAGTTTATATTAAAGTCCAGGTTTACATATCCCTTCAGGCTTAACCACATTGCAACACAGTGCATTGTGTAAATCAGGTCTTTACCTACTTGTCTTTGAGGAGAAGATTGGCTTTGGTTATTTTCTTGCATTGCAAATCCCTTAATTTAACTATGTCCTGTCCCTAGAAAATAAGAACATAATATTACCGATTTAACCCGTTTCCCAGGTTTATGCATTACACTGCCTAAAGAGAGACTAAATTCTCACAGATGCTTAGCTGCACACACAATAAAATGCTCTTAGCAAGATTGTAAAGTTTAGGTGCCCTGCAGATTTGTGCACTGGTTCTATCTGACCAGGAAGAGCATGTGAATAAACCCGACCCATTCATGCTGTTATCGTAAATTAATATCCAAGGAGTAACAGGTAATAGCACTTTTGTTTCCAACTCCACTATTTGCTGCCAATCTTTTAGAATCAGGAAGTTGAAGGAAAGGTGAAGTTAAAACTAAAGTAGCTTGGAAAAAAAAGACCCCTTGCCACTGAAGCAAAGTTAATTAAACTAAAATTAGCTCTCACAGTTTGCTCTGAAGTGAATCCAGCTTCTTACACCCTTTGAAAGAAGACAAAGCCTTACTTGTTCAC
Source organism: Bothrops alternatus (assembly GCA_034064705.1). Classification (NCBI taxonomy): domain Eukaryota; kingdom Metazoa; phylum Chordata; class Lepidosauria; order Squamata; family Viperidae; genus Bothrops; species Bothrops alternatus. The sequence goes on along the minus strand of JARGCV010000260.1, from coordinate 56,180 downwards.
ATCCATTTTATTTTGCCTATATTGTAATGGATCATATTCGTAGTCTTGAAGGTGCTACAGGATCTAACTCCTTTGATCATCCTTGTTACTTTTGGACTGCACAGTAGACAAACAGCCTATTGGGTTCCTTGGAGTAAAACAATATATTTTATATGTTGTCAGGACATATGTCTGTGTGAAATGGTCCATTACGGTCCACAGATTAGCCACTGAAAGAAGGCAGGCTTTGTAACTAACACTACAAATGATGCTCGAGTGTCATTTGTGAACCGGAGTTAGCATCACCATTCCTCTTCTGGCTCTTTTTGAGTGTATGATCTCACAAAAATGAAGCCACAGCAACCGAGGAATGAAAACAAAGGTTATTTTGATGGGGGACCATCAGGCGATCCCAAGGCTGCAGGTAACAATGTGAATTTAAAATCCATCCCAGAGGAAAACAAGCACAATTAACTCTGTATTGTGACCAAGAAAACTAGGAGTCGAGACTGACTCAAGGGAGTCCTTTCTTTGCCATAATTATTATTTAAATTAAGGCCACATTGCTTAAGTACCAGACCTGTATTGAACTGGAGAACGTCCGGATGTCTTTTTAAAAAGCTTGTTGCTGGGTTTAAAATACCTGGCTTGGCCTTGCTTGAAGTTAGGGCTTCTATGTTTCAAAACTGCATCTAAAAATTAGCTCCTGGCAGCCAACAGCTTGAAATATTTGCCGGCACTGCACAAAGATACACATATCAAATGAGAATAAATTTTGCATATATTAAGTAAACCATTTGCAGATGCTTCTAGATGAACTGCCTTTTAGCCTCAGAGAGGCGTTTGTTTTGCACAATTAGGCAGAAGTGAGAGCACCAGCAAATAATATGTTACTGAGCTATCCAGGACTGCCATATTCATGGACAAGATCTTCCAGGAAGGGCAGCTCCACCAATTCATCTCCTTCACAAAGTTTGCAGCATCGTTCTTTTCCTCCCCGTTCATCTCAGATTAGGGGTTTTAGTTGTGCCCCTGCCCTGTCCTATCTACCACACCAGAACTGGGGAAATAGATATTGCCATCCTGCGTTTATCACCCTTTCTTTTTCTAGTTGTTCTTCTCTCTGCAAAACAAGAACAGAAGTGAGTATCAGCAGTATGATCAAAACAGGAATTGGTCAAGGATGGCATTGTGAAAGGCAGCGATAGGAATCGCATATGAGGACGCTTGGCTGGAGAGCTCCAGAAACATTAGCCTATTTGCATAAATTGATTTCTTGCATCATTATGCATTTACATTTATTTATTTTAAGGCATTTATGCCATCATTCAGGTCTGTGATCCAAGAATTAGGCACAAAAAAAGAAGGTAGCTTTTCACGTCCAATATCTTATGATTATTATCAGCAGCCCAGCGACCAGTTAGGGCCCACAGGGTCGGCCTTCTCCAGGTCCCGTCAGCCAGACAGTGTCGCCTGGCGGGGCCTAGGGGAAGAGCCTTCTCTGTTGCGGCCCCGGCCCTCTGGAACCAACTCCCCCCGGAGATCCGTATTGCCCCCACCCTCTCCGCCTTTCGCAAATTACTGAAGACACATCTTTGTCGACAGGCCTGGGGCAGTTAACACCTTGCCCCAGCCAGTGTATGTTTGTGTGCATGTTTGTTGGATGATTGGTTTTTTTTTAACTCAGGGGTTCTTTTTATATATGTATTTTATGCTAGATTTGTATTTATGCTGTGAGCCGCCCTGAGTTCCTGGAATAGGGCGGCATAGAAATAAAATTATTATTAATAATAATAATAACAACTGATAACTCCTGCCCATTTAGCAGTTTGAAAGCATGCAAATGTGAGTAGACTAAGAAGTACCACTTTGGCAGGAAAGTTACTCTGTTGGGGTATAGCCATACTGGCTACATGACCACGGAAAATGTCTTTGGATAATGCTGCCCCCCCCTTTGGCCAAGAAACAAATGACTGGACAGGGAAACCTTTACCTTAATCATCTCCAACCGCATTATAAGCCGTACAAATAACACAAAATTACAAAGGATTGGATTTGGCTTTATCTTTGACCGATGGGTTATTATGCAAACCAGACCTAGCCAATTCTCCCATCTGGACAACACAACATTTTTGTTTCCTTTCCCAATCCTGCCAGAAATAAGCCCAACTGAATCAGTGAGAAGTATTTCTGAATAGCTGAGCAATCACTGTAAGAGAAGAAAGAAAGGAAGAAAGAAAGAAAGGAAGGAAGAAAGAAAGGAAGGAAGGAAGGAAGGAAGGAAGAAAGAAAGAAAGAAAGAAAGAAAGAAAGAAAGAAAGAAAGAAAGAAAGAAAGAAAGAAAGAAAGAAAGAAAGAAAGAAAGAAAGAAAGAAAGAAAGAAAGAAAGAGGAAGATTGCATGAGCACATGTGGTAAATAAAACAGTAAATTTACCTTTTAGTAAATAGAACTCAAGTCAGCCATAAATAAAGGTAAAACTGGGCTCAGGCTGAAATCAAAAAGGGCTAACACATTTGATCTAAACATACTTGGTACTTGGCCACCTGTGTTATTTATGTAATATAGCATTTGGAATGTTCATATATGCAAAATGTGTATTTTATCAAGAGGTCATTTAACAAAGCATTACATTTCAGGATGAAATCCACCCAACTGTATTTATTCTGCAGCTGTTCCAGAAAAAAAACCTTGCCCATGAAAATCTGCTCCATTTCAGACTTTTTGCTATGGAAATAAGGGTATTTTATACCTGTTGGAAAGTTGACAGCCCAGCTTTGAGTCCTGAGCACCACACAAAGGGGTGAGCTCCTGTTACTTGCCTCAGCTCCTGCAGTTCGAAAGCATGCAAACACAAACAGATAAATAGGTACCACTTTGGTGGGAAGGTAACAGCCTTCGGTATGCTTTTGACTGTAGTCATGCTGGCCATGTGACCACAGAAAATGTCTTCAGACATTTATACATACATGAGTCTCTATGTCAGCCATTTTGTGGCAGTGCTTATGGTCTTTCAGATTGCAAACCTATTTGTTACCTTTGCGAATTTGCTTTGCTCCATCGTCAGTCAACTCTGGCAGATAATTTAATAATGGCTAATTTTTTGTCTGACTGTAAGCTTGCTCCAAATGAGAACTATTTATGGGATCCTCACCAAGAGAAAAGAAAACCATTTAAATGTTGTGATCTCGGTTCAGTCTGCTTCCATACATAAAATCCCATCGAAACCCTTAGACCACAGCTCACCTTCTTTGTGAGAAGAACTGTAGCCAGTTCTTCCATTATTACCTGCAAAGACCTATTTTAAGATCAAGCATTTAAAAACTCATCTGTCAGGCTGTCAATTTCGGCCTGGTAGCTGTGAAGCCAGCAGCGATAGCCTTGACTTGCTGGCTTCAGAGATGGGAGATATTATATTCCCCATCTGTCAAGCAGCAGGAGCCATATTTACTTCAAAGGTTAATGGCCACACTTTCCCTACCAAACATCCTGCAGATGTAAGAGGATCAAAATTCTCATCATCCCCAGCTGGCACACACTCTTACAGTACAGGGTGGAAAGGATGGGAATGTTGGTACCAACATAGTTAAGTGAAGGCTATTGTAGGACATGTTTGATAAAAGTTCTGCAATCCGACTCACTCCAACCGACTTTTCTCAAGCATTCATTTTATCTCTCTTCAAGTGAAAAGACAATTGCAACACAGGATGCAACATAAAAACGCCACTCTTCCCAAGGATCTTGAATGCTTTGGAAATACTTCCCAGATCTCCACTAGCCATTTTCCCCAAACATCTCACACTGAGTAGAGTGGTCTGAAAAGGACTCTATGGATATTCAGTTACTCACAAACAAGAACCTTACTTCATTAGAGAGGCGTCCAGTATCTAAAGAATTTTAGAGCTCTTTAGATCTTCCTATCTAATCCAGGATGATCAGAAGTAGAAGGGGTAGGACCCTGAGAAAGTCCGACACCTTCTAATCAAGATGGAATTCCTTTGGAAGTAAAGCCCATTTAGTCATACATTCAACAGATTTCACAATTTCCATTCTCTAGACCAGGGCTCTTCAAACGTGGCCCTTTTAAGACTTGTGGACTTCACCTCCCAGAATTCCTCAGCTATCATGGCTGGTTGAGGAATTCTGGGAGTTGAAGTCCACAGGTCTTAAAGTTGCTAAGCTTGTAGACCCCTGCTCTAGACATACCAAACAGTCAATTGATCACAGGTTTTAATTGCCTTAGTACAGGTCCTGTGAAATGAGATTTTTTTAAAAAAGAAAAACTATGAGGATCAATATTTGAAACAAATAACTAGTAGCACACCTAGTCTTATTTCATCCAAAGAGAAATATCTCCTTAAAGGTGGCAGCCATAGAACACAGCCATTCTTAATTTTAATGCAAAAAAAAAAATGATGTTCCTTCTGTAATACAGTGTTACATGTATGCAGATTTAAGCTGCACAAGTTAAATTACAACAGACTCCTACCAAGGAAAGCATCTCCTGTCTTACTGCAGCTCTATTTTTATTTTTTTTTACAAAGCCCTGTGCACTCCTAATCTTGCATCACATGGACAAAAAATAAACAGCTTCATCTGTCATCTTACTGAATGCATTGTCTCAGCAAATTGCTGCTTGTCAAACAGTTTCACTCAGCAAAAAAAAAAAAAAAAATCAGAAAAGCAAGGAGCCAATTCCTCTCCTGTCAAAACCAACAAAGAGTAGAAGGCAATTTTCAGAAATCCAGAGAGGAAATGCAGAATCAAAGCAACTGATTATCATGCTGCAGGACCAGCCCTTAAGTCATTTGCCCCAACAGTTCAGCTTTCACTTTTCCAGTGGGGAGTTTTATTTTTCAAACCTGGAACTTCAGAGTGATAGCTACCAATGTCGCTCAGCTGGGCTTAAGCCAGTCTCTCAACCCAGCCTTGTTTACAAGATTGCTGTGGTGCTGTGTGTGTGTGTGGGGGGGGAGTGTCATTATTTATGCCTTTAAAATGATAAATTGTAGTTATTGTAACTGGGTGAAAACAACAGACATACATTTATCCTGACTCGTGATTCAACCATTTTTTAACAGACCTGATAGATTAAAACTGCACACCATTCCAATCAACACAGGTTGGAAAACTAGCAAATACAGTTTGAAGTACAGTGTGTTTTTGGTTAAAGGAAGCTCCGAGACTTGGGTTTGGCTAGTCTAAAGAAAAGAAGAAATAGGGGAGACATGATAGCAATGTTCCAGTATCTGAGGGGCTGCCACAAGGCAGAGGGGGCCAGGTTGTTCACCAGAGCACCAGAGGGAAGGACGAGAAACAATGGTTGGAAACTGGTCAAGGAGAGATACAACCTGGAATTAAGGAGAAATTTCCTGACAGTGAGTACAATCAACCAGTGGAACAGCTTTGCCTTCAGAAATCGTCGGTGGTCCATCACTAGAGATTTTTAAGAAGAAACTAGACAATTACGGTACCTGTCTGAGACCGTATAGGTTCTCCTGCTTGAGCAGGGGGCTGGACTAGAAGACCTCCAAGGTCCTATTCTATTCTATTCTATTCTATTCTATTCTATTCTATTCTATTGTGGTAAGAGGTCACATATTATTCATCTGCATGTTTTATTCAGGAGCAATTACTAAATCATTTTTTAAGCTATGAATTAAAGTTACAACAACTCAAATGGAAATATCCAGATAACACCCCCCCCCAAGAGACAATTCCAATCCTTGGCTCTATAAAAGGTTAGACTGCGGTTAGATTTGTAGAATAAACCATGGTTTATAGAACAAACCATCTGTGGCTGGGCTTGGCCAACAGGCTAAGCCACAGAGCACCGATTGTAAACCTCTGTGGCAAAATTCACACAATGTCTCAACACCAAACAAACTGTATTTTAAGTGCATAGCAGATTTTACATTTTTAAACAAAGATCCATCTCTAGGTATGCATACAATGAAGCCATACATGCCTTCTCCTTGCACAGCTGCCTGGTGAGACTTTGACACTCAGACAGTTGTAGCAAAGTTCACAAAGCCAATCCCACTTCATTGATTCTGATGAGTAAAGGGAGGGTCTAAAAGCTGCACGTGGCCCACAGTCTCCATACAGGAATTCAGCCTGGCGAAACAAGTATACAAACATTACTGAATACACCAACCATATCACATCAAATATTTACGACACAAAGATAAAGGCATAGACTGGATACATTCAAAACACATGTTCTTGTTGTTCTAGCAAAAGAAAATGAAATACTTGGAAACAAGCAGGGGTAGTTTGAGCAAATCCTTAAAGCAGGGGTGTCAGACTGCCGGCCCGCCGGATGCGTCATGCAGAAGCTGCGCCCACCAGTTCCGGTAATGCAAAGTCATGGTACATCATGACATATCACGTGACACGGTGAGTTTGACACCCGTGCCTTAAAGGAAGGCAGGCCGGACTCCAATTTCCAGCCCTTGACACCAGATTCCTTTGCCTTAAATGTCAACAGACTCTCTTTCCACAGTTACTTACTTGCTTGGTTTATGTTTATGGAGAGTCCCAGGCAAAGGTTCTTTTTCAAGAGGTAATTGGACTTTGTTTCTCCTTTGAAGATGTTTCGCTTCTCATCCAAGAAGCTTCTTCCACTCTGATTGGATGGAGGAGAATGGAAAGGTTTATATTCTTTGCAGACAGCTGGTCATCTGCACCTCTTACTCACATAAAGTGACTGCCAGCCCTTTGGTTTTCATATTCCCTATAAAAAAAGGGGAACAGTTGGCTGATCCCTAAGGACTGATCACTTTTCAAGAAAAAAATTATGTCATTTGTCTTGAATGGTATAGGATCTCCTGCTCGGTCAGGGGTTGGACTAGAAGACCTCCAAGGTCCCTTCCAACTCTTTTATTGCTTTTAGACTGAAGGCAAGGCCACACTGTGCACATTTGTGGTGTGTGTTCGTATATATGCTGCATAACAGGACATTTTTACAAAATCAGAAGGAACTATTTCCTTACAAAGCCGCAGAACAAAAAGGATACAATTTTACAAGGCATTTTCTTTGAAAAGCATGGAACTAAATTATTACAATTCCGGGGATTTTACTATTCACAAAGTCTCCAATCTAGCTACAACACCTTTTTTTTTTTCAAACAATAACATGCTCCTAAAGTAACATTGTATTTCTCATTCCTTCTGTGGAAATTCAAAACTCAGTAAAAGAAAACACCAAAATCTACTCAAAACACGAATTCTTTTCAGTAATATTTTATTTATATAGAAATACTTAAAAAAACATGAAGTAGCACCATTACTTAAGTTTTACCTTTATTATGTAGAACTTTAAATGTCAGAAAAATAAAACTCTTGATACAATTTCAAATCTTGTCTCAGCAAATATAATATTAGTATTTGACCATGAGGTTAAAGGCCCTTTATAAAATAAAATATACTTTGTTTTTAAACTTTGCTCAGTAAAGTACATTTAACATCACCTACATATACAGAAACAAGTGGTAAACAAATGTATTAAAATAGAAATACTAAACTATAGTGGTGCAACAGAATTTTTTGTAATTTCCATTGGATTCTATTTATACAAATGTTAGAAAGCATCAACAGTTCCTGTTGACATTTGCTTAAACGCTTTGATTTTTTTGTAATAATATAGAATAAAATATGCTCCATATCACTGAATAGAAAATATGCTGGGTGAAGCAGATTTAAAAGATTTTTTTTCTGAACCTATAAAAAAATCTCCATCCCAACAGAATACTGTCCAAAGTATTACACATTTATGGTTTTGAAATTCCATTCACAATTGTGTGATAGCAAAATAATACAGTGTTTTTTTTTGCCCTAAGGCCATACTAAAAATAAAAAAGATTTAACCCAGCTACAAAAAAGTTCACTGAACTTAAATTAAAATACTTGTAAACATCTTTGCAATATGAAATATAATTTTCAAGTCAAAAAGAATAAAATACTTCAATCTGTATTAATGCAATTTATCTTTTAAAACCTTTAAACATTTTATATATATATATATTTAATTATTTATATTTATATATATATATATATGTATGAGAGATATGTTACATTTTCCTTTTTTTCTTCTTTTTTCTTTGATAAAGCTGCAGTATCATAAGTTTATTATTATTATTATTATTATTATTACTTTCACGGAAAAAAATTGCCCTTTTGAGGAATATTCAAGGAAAATAATCCATCCATAGATTTATATCTCAATAATAATCTAGCAACTACCAACACGTTATGCTAACTGTTTCAAACACCATCATAATCCATATGCATTTCCTACTTTTAAGAGAGAAAGAGAAAGGAGAAAGAGAATATGTTTTGGAAGCTTGGCCATACGTGTTAAAACTATTCTATGACCAGAATGTCATTCTTCGATATAAATAGCATGCACCAGATGTTACAAATTATCCCCCTCTAACCCATTCTAGGCTCCAGTACCCTCAATGGCAAGAGACAGCGCTGAAAAAAGTGACTTTAGGACCATTTTTCACACTTACGACCGTAGCAGCCTCCCCATGGTCAGGTGATCAAAATCCAGATGCTTGACAACTGGATCGTATCAATGACCAAGTTGCAGTGTCCCACGGTCACGTGATCACTTTTGGCGACCTTCCGACCAGCAAACCAATGGGGATTCACTTAACAACCGGGTTACTGAGTTACCACCTGCAGTGATTCACTTAACAACTGAGGCAAGCAAGGCTGTCAAAGGGGGCCAAACTCACGTAACCACTGTCTCACTTAGCAACAGAAATGTTGGGCTCAATTGTGGTTGATAGTCGATACATATATGTATATGTATATGTATATATATGCATGTGTATGTGTGTATATGTACACACACACACACACATATATACGTATTACCAAAATAACAAAAAATCTTGAGCACCAGGATAAACCTGGTGCTCGATTTGTATTTTTAACACAATTAGGGATAACATATATATGTATATATATATACATATAAATATTATATATACATATATATTATACACACACACACGTATATCTTGAGTGTTTTTTTGATGCACCCTGTCTGCCCAAATATGGGAGGGAGAAATCTTTATTTAGGATTTACGTGTATGTATGTGTGTGTATATATATGTATGTATGTGTGTGTGTGTATACATACCTATATATGTATACATATACATTATACATATACACACATATACATATTATATACACATATATACATGTTTATTATATATATATATATATGTGTGTGTGTGTGTGTGTGTATGTGTATATATATATATGTATATGTATATGTGTATATATATATGTATATGTATATGTATATATATATATATATATATATATATATATATATATATGTATGTATGTGTATATATATATACACACACACACATTTTATATATATAGGTATACACGTTATATATATGTGTGTGTGTTTTACATATATACGCATATATTTTATACATATATACACATCATATACCCACATATACGGGATAGGACCCCTGGCCACCTTCCCCCGTCCAAGCCCCTCCCAGCCGTCCAGGCGGCGGCGCCCACCCACCCACCCCCACCCCCCGAACGCGGGGCCCTCAGGAGGAGAAGATGCGGATGGCCTGCGTGACGGCGCTGTGGCAGACGGGGCAGCGCGGCTGGCTCCTCTGGCAGATGCGGTTGGCGCACTCCAGGCAGAAGAGGTTGTGGCCGCAGGGCACCAGCGCCGCGATCACCTCGCTCTCGAAGCAGACCGAGCAGTCGCGCCCGCTGCCCTTGCGCCGCAGCCCGGACGACGAGGAGCAGCTGCTGGACGACGACGACGACGACGACGAGCTGGAACTGGACGACGAGGACGAGCTGGACGCCGCCGAGCAGTCGGAGGGCAAGCCGGGCAGGTGGCAGCCCAGCCCGTTGGCGTAGAGCGGGAAGGAGGCGGACGGCGGGGAGGCGGAGCAGGAGGACGAAGGCGGCGAGCGAGGGGCGGCGGCGGCGGCCAAGAAGCGCCCGCCGGGATCGCTGCGCACCCGGCGCGCCAGAGGGTGCTGCTCGGCGGCCGCCAGCGCCCCGCCCCCCGCGCCGGCGTGCAGGGGCGGGGACAGGCGCGTCGGGGGCGGGGCCGGCGGAACTCCCCGCCTCTGCCCGCCACTCACCAGCAGGGCCAGGTGGGCGGCGGCGGCGGCGGCCGAGGCGGGGGGAGCCGGCGCCGGCGCCGAGCCGGGGAAGGCGGCGGGGTTGGCCGAAGCCAGGCTGCGCTCGTACTGCGACCACATCGGCGGCGGCGGCGGCGGCGCCGGGGCCAGGTCGAAGCCCGGCGGGGACTCGAAGGCCGGCAGGTCGGCGGCGCAATCGGCGGGCGAGGCCAGGCCTTCCGCGGGGGCCCCGTAGACGCCGCCGTAGCCGTTGCTGGCGGGGCCGCCGTTGGGCGGGAAGGCCGGGCTGGACGGGCTGTAGTCGGCCAAGCGGGCGCTGCTGCCGCCGCCGCCGCCGCCGAAGTAGGAGTCGGTGGAGGCGCTGCCCAGCGAGCTGGAGCTGTCGTTGCGGTAGCTGCAGAAGGGCTTGCGGACCGGCGTCGGGGTGATGCTGCTGGAGGAGGAGGAGGAAGAGGAGGAGGAGGAAGAAGAGGAGGATTGGGGGGGCGGCGGCGGGGGGCCCGGCGTGGCTTTGCTCCAGAGGCTGCCGGCGCCCCCTCCGCCCAGCTCGAAGCCCACGTCGGTGCCGTTGGCGTGGAAGTCATTGTCTTCGGTCAGCTCGATCAGGCCGCCGGTCCGCATGGCGATGTGCGCCTCGATCTCCTCCCGGGCGCGGTCCACGTTCTCCGGCATGCCGGTCACTTCGAAGACCGGCTCCTTGTCCCGGCTGGGCGTGACGATGTAGGTGTGCGTTTGCTGCTGGATGCGCTTGATGGTGGCGCCTTTGGGGCCCACCACCAAGCCCACCACCCGGTAAGGCACCCGCACCTGGATGGTGGTCTGGCCGGGCAGGTTGGGCGGGCTGGGCACCGCGCCGTTCAAGACGGTGTTCTTGTTGCGGGAGGCGCGGATCATGGAGAAGTGCTCGGCCGCCGAGATGATCTCCCGCCGGGCCATGGCCACGTCCTCCTTCCGGCCCGTGACCACGAAGAGCGGCTCCTCCCCCCGCACCGGCGTCTTGATGTAGGTGTTGGTCTTGGCCCGCAGCGCTTTGATTTTGCAACCTGGAGGAGAGGGGAGGATGGAGGAGGAGGAAGAGGAAGGGGGGAGGGAGGAGAGGAGGAGGAAGGGGGGAGGGAGGAGAGGAGGAGTGGGGAAACGGGTGGGGGGGGGAAAAGAGCCGGTTACACCTCCATTTCTCGGGTGGGGGGGCGGAGGTGGACGCGCGGAGAAGGACGGCGATGCAACCTGTCACCCGGCCAAGCTATTGTCCCTCCGATTGCCCCCCCCCACCTCGACAGCCACAGAGTACCAATAACGAGGAAAGCAGCCCCAGCTACACACGCCCCTCTCTCCGCCTCGCCGCTATTCCCATTGGCCACCGACGGGCGCTTCGGCGAAAAGCACCAACGGGGCAAAAAAAGAAAAAATGAAAAAATAAACCCGAAAGCACACACATACATACACAGACACACACACCCCTCCCCACGCTCCATCTCTTTGCCCGGCAACCGGTCCGCGGATAGCAGGACGCGCGCTCCCTTCCTCGCACGCCCCTCCGAAACCCAGGAACCGAACCGACAAACAAGCGCTGAAGAGGCGCCTCCGGAAGCGCCTCCCCCCTCCCCAAAAGGCGCAAGTGCCACTGGACCCCCCCAACTCCCTCGCAGGGGACCCCAGTGGCGATGCGGCATGCGCCCTCCCCAGCCCCGCGGTTCGTCCCGGTGGCTGGCGAGGGAAAGCCGCCCCCCGCCCCTCCCCGCGTGTCCAAGAGCCGAATAATAACAATAGCAACCCACGAGCTGGGTGGAGCGTCCCGACGTTCCTGCCACCCCTCCAACCCCCGTGCAATTGATTTTTTTTTTTAACAGCAAGAGGTTTCTTGCCGCTAGGCGAGCCGAAAACACATCTGGCTGCCAAGGTTGGCTCCGCCACATTTCTGCACTTTTCTTTGTCTGAGCCGCGGGAAAGGGGGGGGTTGCGCCCACCAAGCCGAGCCTTCCTTTCCACGGGTGGGGGGCGAGCCGGGCTTTCCTCTCCATTACGGCCACCGGCCGAACAAAACCTGGAAGAGGCGGGGGCGGAAGACTTGCCGCTCAACTCTGCCCGGTTCTCTCCCTCTGACACCCCCCCCCACGGATGGGCACTCTGACACACACACACTCCCCCCCCAAAGTAAAGAAAGCGATCCGCGCGAGCCCACCTTGCCTGCCCACGATCTCGGCGACGTGTTCCGAGCTGGGCACCGGGACGCATTCGGTCATGTTCACGCTCTTTTTGCGCGGCTCGTGGTCGAAAAGGGAGCCCGTCTCGTCGCCATCCAAGCCGAGAAGGGAGAGTTGATCCAAGGCGATCTGAAGGGCTCTTTGGTCATCCAGGGTCTCGCCTCCTCCTCTTCCTCCTCCTCCTCCTCCGCCGCCGCCGCTCCCATTCCGCTCCATGTCCGCAAACAACGAACTGGGCATGGTAGTCCCGGTGGATCGTATGGGGATCGCGCCTTCCTCTTCCTTTCCTTTCTGGTCTCGAAGCGGGGGCGCGGGGGGGAGAGGAGGAGGAAAGGGGAGGCAAAGAAGCACCCCCCCTCCCCAAAACCACCACCACCACCACAAAAAAAAATCAGACACAAAGGAAGAAGCTATAAGGCGGGTGGCCAGTTCATCGGCGGCGACGGCGGCGGCAGCGCGGAAAGAAAGCGGAGGCGCACGAGCGCGCCTGCCTTGGAGAGCAACTCCTGGACGCAGGCAGCCTCCCCCGAATCACTCGTTTGGTCTTCTCCCCAACGGTGGTTCCCTTGCGCCTTAATATATAGATATCTATATATCTATATCGCCGCCTTTCTTCCTTCCTTCCTTCCTTCCTTTTTTTCCAATGCAGTCCGGTTTATAAGACGCTTTCCAAGAAAACACCCCCCATGCGATTTTCCCACCCCGAGCTCTCTTTTTTTCCTGGCCAGCCCGGCGGGGGGGGGAGGAGAGGGAGGGAGGGAGGGGAGGTGGCGTGCAGAGAGAATGGAGGGAAGCGCGGCGATGCTTTCTTCCTCCCCCCCCCTCGAGTTTTTTCGCTGGCCACAATGCCCGGCGATGGCACCGTTTTTCTTTCAAGAGCCCCTCCCAGCCACCACTCAGCGTTTTTTTCTTTCTTCTCCCCCCTCCCTCCTTCTCCTCCCCCTTCCTTTCTCTCTCCTTCTCCTCCTCCTCTTCCTCCTTTCTTCTGTCTGAGCCTCTGCTGCAGCCAGACAACGCGGGGGGGGGGGGAGAGAGAGAAAAAAAGAGGGGGGAGGGGAAAAAAATCAGAGCGCCGCAGCGTTAAGAGTCCCAGAGCCGATAAAGAGGGGAGGGGGGAAATAGAGGGGGGCGGGGAGGGACGGAGTGCGCCCGCGCAAGTCATGACCGCTCCGCGAAGCCATTGGCGGAACCCAGGACCAAAGGGGCGGGCGCCAGGCCCGCCTGCCCCGCCCCAGAGCGAAAAAAGCTACTCTTCTTTGTTGTCTCCATTCGGGCGTCGGAGGTCTTTTCCCGGCGCTTTGGCATCAGCCCTGCCGGTCTGCGGGGAGCAGGCGAGAGCAGGGCGCTTCCCGCTTCCCCAAAGGGGGCGAACGCGGAGGGGCGAGCCCTGTTCCCTCCCCCTCCCTTCTCAAAGCGCCACGATCTCCCCCCACCCCTAAATGGGGAGGAAGAAGCATGCCGACACTGGGCAGCAACAGAGGAAGGAAGGAGAACCAGGATCTCTCTCTTCCAAGCATCGGCGGGGGGGGCACAAGCCATGGGGGGAGGTAATTCGAGGGAGAGGAGGGGGGACCCAGGTGTCAAAGGTGCCGCGAGCGAGCGGGGAAAAGGTGACAAGCGCTGCCCGGCCCCCCTACCCACCCACCCGATCCTCTGCAGGCTTGGCAGGGGGAGAAGAGCTCCACGGCGCTGGGGACCTTTCAAACCACTCGATTACGCGCGTAGGAGCGTTCCCATAACCCCGGGGCACGGGAGGGGAGGAGAGACTCGGTGGGAGCGAGTGTCCTGCGCGTCTTGAGTTTCTGCGCTGGGCACCGGGGAGAATTGGCCCAGGGTTCCAGGTCAGAGGGGCGTGTCCTTCTTCCGAGGCAGACCACGCCTTCTTTCCTGTCCATTCTTTCATCCGCGCTTTTGTAAACTTCAGCCGCAGGGCCGTCGACGAAAACACCGGGCTGGGCACGCGCCCCCCTGGGGACCCCTCCGTGTCACCTCTGGCGCCTCCGTGCGCGCGTGGAACGTTACAGAATCGCCCCAAAAGACGGCGAGGGAGGAAGAAGCCCTAGCAAGGGAAGAAGAAGAAGAAGCCAGCTCCTTCGTTCGGCCAAGGGGAGCCTACCCAAAACCAGCCAGTCCCCCTTGACCATCGGCGGCCAGCGCAGCAACCGCACAGGCAGGCAGGCAGGCGCGCGCCCGTCCTCTGCGCAAGAAGCGGCGCCGGTGGGCGAAGATGCCCACCGAGAAAAGGACAAAAGGTGGAGGGGGGGGCAGGGGAAAGGGAGGATCTAGTTCGCCCTTCGAAGAAGCTGGGGGAAGGTTTCCTTGTGGTCGTCTTAATCACCGTCCCCAGATTTATTTATTTATTATTATTTAATCTTATATGCCGCCCTTCTCCTAGGACCCAGGGCGGCTCACAACAACACTACAATAAAAATTTAAAAATTAATTGCATTCATACAACATACAAACACAATCAGCTCTTGAGCCTTGCTCCGAGCCGGGACACGCACGCACGCACACACACACACACACACACACGTTGTCACTAAACTTTGGACATGCGTACTTTTTGCGCATCGCATCCCCCGCGCGGTGGTTGAAAGGGTTAAAGCCCGGGGCTGGAAGGAGCGCGCGCTCCCTTCCCATTCAAGTCGAGGGGGCTCCTCCGCCGGGGGGGGGCGTGGCATCTTCCTCCGCTCGAAGGCGGGGGAGGGGGGTCGCTCCGCCTCTGGGAGCCACGTGCACTTTGCGCTGGGGGGGGAGGGAGGGAAGAGGAGGAGGAGCCACCGGACGGAGAAAAGGGGCGGGGCCGTTGGAGAGGCTTTATAGCTGGGCCGAAGACAAAGAAGTCCGCGGGCGGGGAGGGGCTGATGGGCTTTTTTTCTTTTCTTTTCTTTTCTGGAATAAAGAAGGAGGGGCTCCGTTTCCCTCGCCCTTCGCGGGGCCCCTCCGGGTTAAAAGTCGTACCAGGGGTACCTGGTCGATTGCACGCTTTTCTGGCCCCGTCTGTCTTGGGCGTGGACGCCTTGCGGGGGGGGGGTCTGCACGCATGAAAAAAGCAAAGGCACGCGCCCACGAGGGTGGGTGAGGAGACTAGAAGGGCGAGCAAACTTAAGAAAGCAACAGCAGCAGCAGCAGGAGGAGGAAGAATGGAAGTGCTTCCTTTGCAAAAAAAAAAAAAAAAAAAAGGATGGAGCCACGAGACTTGCCCGAAGCAGCAACTCAGCACCCGGTTTGGCCCCGTGGAGCAAGTGTCAAGTCGATAGGAAAAGAAATCTTTGGGGCTCGGGGTTAATCTGTGGGGTCCTCGGTGGCTTTGTTGCGGACGTCTCGTGGCCCAGCTAGGTAATATCATCAGTGCCAATGTCAACCTGCGGTTGCTAAGAACAGTGCTTTGCTTTCTGCTGCCTTGTCAGCTGATCAGAGGGAACAGGAGGAGAATGACTGTGATTGTTGCCCCGTTGAATGTCTGGATCATCGCACACTGACTTCGGGCCCGTCCCTCTCACTCAGCCCAAATCACCTCGCAGGGTTGTTGTGCGGAAACTGGGTAAAACAAGATTAACAAATCTATGCTTCTCAGAGCCACAGTTTTTCCAGTCAAACATTAAAAATGGAGTGGGTTTGCTATAGAATGAAAAGGCGTCAATCATCCATCTAAACATCATAAAGACGAAGGCCTCTCCTCTGTCCAGTCATGTCCAACTCTTGGGGGCCCTGCTCATCTCTGTTTCTTAGCCAAGGGAGCCAGCATTGTCCCAAGACACTTCCCTGCTCATGTGGCCAGTCTGACTATACGCCCCAGGTGCATGGAACTCTCTTACCTTCTCACCAAAGTGGTACCTATTTATCTACTCCCATTTGCATGCTTTCAAGCTGCTAGGTGGGCAGGAGCTGAGGCAAGGACAGGAGCTCACCCCATTGCGCAATGCTGAGGTCTGGAACCTGGGCTGTCAAGTTTCCCGGCTGACCAGCTCAGCATTCTTGACCGTCGAGCCATCTCGCTGCTCACACACACACACACACAGAGACACATACTCCCAATAATCATAAGACTCCACTATTGATAACAAGCATCATCGTGTCATCTCCTATTCAGACACAAATTTCAAGCCTTAGAAGAAAACGTTTGGCTCTCAGTTGCTTCCTACCATACATAAATTGGAGTCCACATAAGGGGATGATAAAAGGTTTTAGCAGCCCTGAAATCCTAGCTAATTTTTATAATCATCTTTATAATGTAGAGCAGGAGTCCCTGTGGATAGAGAAAAATTATTTTCTCTATCACACAATACCAGGACAAGGGGGCACTCCCTAAAGCTCATAGCTAAGAAAGTGAGGACAAATAAAGGGAAATATTTCTTCACCCAGAGGGTCGTTAATTTATGGAATTCACTTCCTGAAGGGGTCGTGACAGCTGTCAGCCTTGACAGCTTCAAGGCAGGGCTAGATAGATTCATGGATGCCAAGTGTATCGGTGGTTATTAAAACGGATGTCCATGTGCCGCCTCTATGTTGGTTGAGGCAGGCAGGATTCCCTTGAGTACCATTTGTTGGGGGTCAAGGGAAAGGGAGGGTTTTGCCTTCTCTTTCTGCTCAAGATCCCCATGTACAATTGGTGGGCCACTGTGTGACACAGAATGCTGGACTCGATGGGCTTTGGCCTGATTCAGCATGGCTCTTCTTATGTTCTTATGTTCTTATGTCCCTAACTCCTGGTCCATGGACCGGTACCAGCCACAGCATGCCAGCCACCGGGCTGCACAAACAAGCAAAGTCCCATCCATGGGATGCAGGCAGCACACAAAACCACACTCCCTCTGGTTCGCGGAAAAACCTCTCTCCATGTAACCAGTCCCTGGTGCCCAAAAGGTTGGGGACCTCTGATGTAGGTGCCTTTTAAATGGGTATGCAATAGTTTCCTCTCTCCCCCAGTTAAGTGGATTGAGGGGGGTAATGGAATGTGTTTTTCTGTATTACCCAGCCAATTTTCCAGCTTGTTTCACACAATTTCCTGAAATAGACTGTTGAAAAACTAATTGTGCACTTGCTGTACATTAATAATCAACCACATACTTGGATTGGTTTCTATTCCTTGGGAGAGCCCCCTGTTTCTCTCTCTTTGGCGTAATCTAACCAAAGTTAAGCACTCTTAATCCTATTGTTTTCCAAGGCAAGGATTTGAGATATGTTTATTTTAACTCTTCCATTTAAGCCAATGAACCATAAATACACCTAATGATACACTCAATTAACCCAATTTTTCTGGGAGTTTACAGACATACTGAACTGTAAATTGACCACACTGGCTGAGTTTGCACAGGACACTAGGCTAAAGTGTGCATGGCTAATCTGTAGATTAGCGTTGTGCAAATAAAGACAATATTGCCCTTTGTTCTATGTATAGTATCAATTTTGGGCTACAGAATTCCAGGCTACAGAATTCTAGATATCAAGAAAAGAGCTGGAGAATATTATTTGCTGCTATCTGGCTTTCTGAATCCCAAGTCTGATTGCTGTTCTAAAACCAAAGCGCCTTCAAGTCAAGAAAAACTTAGATCTTGATATACGGAGTGAAGAATGTTTACAAATTTAAATTGATTGTATTAAGTTGAATAGCAGTTAACTTGAATTTTTTCCTGGTTTACATGTACAAATATATATCTATTAATAAAAAATGTTCTGACTGAAGAGAGTTAAATAACTCGAAATAGCTATCTCAGAAATCCCTTATTTCTTTGTTAACAATTTTAAAAACATATATATATTTGTGCTTGCAGATGGCTCTGGGTTGAGCTGAAACAAGCAAAGGAAAGAATGATTTCTTCCTCCCATATTTGGGTTTACAGGGTGCAATCTAAAAAAAATAACCACTTGACACACATATTCACTCCCTGACTATTAACAAAGCGGGAGAGAGCCTGTGGCTTGAGGCTAAAGCTTCTGCCTAGCATGCAGACTGCCCAGGTTCGAATCCCGGAAAGGGTGAGTTCTGACTGAAGAGAGTTAAATAACTCGAAATAGCTATCTCAGAAATCCCTTATTTCTTTGTTAACAATTTTAAAAACATATATATATATATATGTTTATATCCATCATAGCAGCGGCCCCCAATCTTTTGGACACTAGGGACTGTTTCTATGGAGAACGGTTTTTCCTCTGACTGGGGGGGGCATGGTTTCATGCAATGCCTGCATCCTATGCATGCATGGAT
The DNA here is from genome assembly GCA_034064705.1 of Bothrops alternatus. Taxonomy (NCBI): domain Eukaryota; kingdom Metazoa; phylum Chordata; class Lepidosauria; order Squamata; family Viperidae; genus Bothrops; species Bothrops alternatus. The sequence goes on along the minus strand of JARGCV010000260.1, from coordinate 37,639 downwards.
CAACTTTTGCTTGCTTGCACAGCCCAGTTCCTGGCAGGCTGCAGACCAATGCTGGTCCACGGTCTGGGGGTTTGGGATCCCTGCATTATAGCCCAGTGGCTGATTTTTCATTGTCTTCTTCTTGGATTCGTCTGTGGAGATTCTCAGTCATCCAGGTGCAGGTTGTCCCAGAGGTGCTGTTTCAAGAGGCCATTGGACTTCCTTGTTTTTCTTTGAAGATGTTTCACTTCTCATCCAAGAAGCTTCTTCAGCTCTGACTGGATGGTGGTAAATGGAAGGATTTATATTCCTTGCAGACAGCTGGTCATTTGCATTCTTTTAGACAGTTGTTCAGGCCATTTGGAGGTCTTCTAGTCCAACCCCCTGCTCAGGCAGGAAACCCTATACCATTTCAGGCAAACGGTGGCCCAGTCTCTTCTTTAAGCCCCCCAATGTTGGAGCATTCACAGCTTCTGGAGACAAGTCATTCCCACTGGTTAATTGTTCTCCCCGTCAGGAAGTTTCTCCTTAGTTCCTGCTTGCTTCTCTCCTTGATTAGTTTCCATCCGCTGCTTCTTGTCCCACCCTCAGGTGCTTTGGAGAATAGGTGGACCCTATTTTCTGTCTAATACTGAGTTAATGTGACTTTTGAAGGCATAAGATGCTGCACATCTGAAATGCTTCTGAATCACTTACAAAGCATAAACACCACCCGTCCAGCAGCACAGGCTTCGTCCGTATCACTCAGAATCAAAAACTGGCCAATCTCATTTCCCCCTAAGGTAGAGGTGTCGAAGTGCCAGCCCGCGGACTGGATGCGTCAGGCCGAAACCGCGCCCACCCCAGCTCCGGCAACGGGGGGGGGAAAGTCGCGATATGTCACGACACATCACATGACATTGCAAGTTCGACACCCCTGCCCTAAGGGCTTCCCTGGACTCCGTTTTTCTTTGAAAATCACTTCTAGTGGAATCATTGTCCCATTTTGGGCCATTTGAAAACTCCACTGTGAAAAAAAAGTAGATTAATCCTGAAATTGCCAATCAAGAATTTGACATCTTTCAGACTGGAAACAATGGATAGACTATATCCAAGAGAAACACCAATCAAACAAAATGCATCTGGCGTTTAGCTAAGGCTCGACGTGAGGAGGGAAGAATGTATAACAAATCAAATGTTTACAAAAACTAACACCTAATGTCGAATGTTTATGTTCTATGACTAATGCCTCTTAACACGATCTTATGTTTAATGTTGTTTACTTTAATAATGAAAAAGCAGACTGATTTTTTTTTTTACCCCAGGTTATTGAATTGCTACCTCAGGAGCTTTTGCTAGGGATCATAAAAGATCAAATGTAACAGACATATAGTTGAGGCTGAAAGTGAGGAGTAAAGAATATTTACCAAACCAGACGTTTACAAAGATTAATACCTAGTGTTATAAGTTGTGTTCTATGATGATTGCTTATTAATATGATCTTGTGTTTAATGTTGAATACTTTAAAATTGAAAAAGCAGACTGAATTTCTACCTCAGGTTATTGAATTACTACCTCAGGACCTATTGTTAGGGATCATACAAGTTAAAAAATGTAACAGATGTATAGTAGAGGCTCGAAGTGAGGAGTGAAGAAGGTTTACCTATTGTTGTATGTTATGTTGTACGATGATCGCTTCTTAATATGATCTTATGCTCAATGCTGATTACTTTAATAATGAAAAAGTAGACTGAATTTTTACCCCAGGTTATTGAATCTCTACCTCAGGATCTTATGCTAGGGATCATAAAAGATAAAATATAACAGATATATAGTTGAGGCTGGAAGTGAGGAGTAAAGAATATTTACCAAACCAGACGTTTACAAAGATTAATACCTAGTGTTATATGTTGTGTTCTATGATGATTGATTATTAATATGATCCTATATTTAATGTTTAACTACTACCTCAGGACCTATTGTTAGGTATCATAGAGAATAAAAAATGTAACAGGTGTATAATAGAGGATTGAAGTGAGGAGTGAAAAAAGGTTTACCAAACCAGACGTTTACAAAGAATAATACGTAGTGTTGTATATCAGATACTATGATGTTTGATGCATACAAAGATTTTATGTACAATGCTGATTGTTTTAATAAAGGAATTTTTATATTAAAAAAAAAAGAATTTGACATCTTTTTCAGCAGATTTCCATGGATTATAGATACTGCCTGTATCTATATATCCATATTTAATTTGTTTTTTTTTATAGTTACACATTTGCACAGTGTAATTTTTATGGAAGCCGTACGTTCCTGTGATGGTTGGCTATCCAAACCAGCATGGATGGTGTCAAAAAAGTCACCGGGATTGGCTTGCTAGCAAGATCACAGCTCCGCTTGCAGTGAGGAAAAGCACCACAGGGATTGAAGAAGACCCTGTGTATGTCCAGAATGTATTTCTTTTGTGCACCCACCATGACAACATGAGGACGGCCCACGTACCGCCCTGAAACTAGGACAAGATGACAACGAACAACAGTGTACCAACAAGCTTTATGTGTGATGATCTTTCTCTCCTGCTTTGTTGCCTGGCAGAGAGTAGAAACAGACTGCTCGGCATGCGATACAAACGGGAACAGATTTTCACATTGGTCAGGGCTTCAAATGAAAAGCCAGAAATAAATTATAATGCTGAGTGTGTTTCTGGAAACGTAGGCCCCAATTATGGTGAGGTCACATGAAGAAACGTTTGGTTTTCCCTCCCACCCTCTCACCTTGCAGCATTGGGGTCAAGGAAAATATTCAAGGAAGACAGAATTAAATCTGCCTTATGCATCGGCATCTTGCTTAAGGCAGGCACGGCCCGCAGGTTTATTTGCTTTCTGGTTCCTGCCTTTTGAGGCATCTGCTTCCTTCATTTTTTTTAACACCGGACGGCAAGATGGAACCAGTAGGCTACCAGGGTGCCCACAAGCACCTTCCATGTTGCCCGCCAAATGTCCTGACTCAATCCAGCTTTTTTCTCCCCCTGTAAAATAATAATTCAACGAGGGGTTGGCCAGAGGCAAAGCAAGGCTGCGTCTTGTACTTAGGCATGCCACATTTAGCCTGCCAAAGCAAGCAAAACCAACCAGCCAAATGGAGAGACCCCGGGATAACAGCAAAGAAAAAAACCGTTCTGCAAGACAAATCTTAACCACAGGTGAGTAAGACATCTCCAGAAAGTAAGACCTGGTGTCTCTTTTGGAGGCAAAAAAAAATAAATAATAATACCTGGTCTTATTTTTAGGGAAGCACCATTTATTTAGCATCTGCTGAGCATCTTCAAATAACGGCTCTGGGAATCCGTATTCTTAGAAGACAAAAAAATAGCAGACAGCTGCAGTCCCAGTGCTTCATTCTGAAAGAGCCTACCCACTCAGATAGGGCATCCTGGGGTCTAAAAGAGATGGGAAGGAACCATAAGAGTTGGGTGGACATCGTCACCACCACCACCACCACCACCACCATTTCTATGCCCCGCTTTCTGCTCTGGGGAACTTTCAAGGCAGCTAGCAAAATTTAAAACCATTGAACACAAGCAATAAAATAAATTCGCTTGGTTGGTACAATGCGCTTTGGAGTAAGTCAGTCCGCATTGTCAAGCCTTTTGTGAGATGAGTCATTACTGTGGTCCCTTAAGAGTTGACTGCAAGTTCATGGCACCTGATCAATTGATTGATTCCTCAGTTTCAATCGGAGCAAGCCGTGCAATTCCTAGAAAAGTCCAGAACCCTGGGAAAGGCGGAAGGAAAGAGAAGAAGAGGATGACCAGCAGCAAGGTGGATGGAATCAGTTACAATAATGATGGAGGCATTGTTGGAAGAGCTGAAAGGTCACATTAAGGACAGAGCAACATTGAGAAGATCAGTCTAGGTCAGGGGTCCCCAACCCCCAGTCTGTGGACTGGTACCGGGCTGGGGCATGCCAGCAACCGGTCCGCACAAACAAGCAAAACCCCATCCGCAGGATGCAGGCAGCACACTAAACCGCACACCCTCCGGTCTGCGGAAAAACCTCTCTCGACGTAACCGGTCCCTGGTGCCCAAAAAATTGGGGACCTCTGGTCTAGGTGGTTGATAAGAATTGGCATGACTTTGTGTAATCAATCAATCAGTCAGTCAGTTCCCAACATTTGGGATTTTAGTTCCCTGCTGTCATTGCCAATAGAGCAAATCTCTATTCTGGAAGCTGCAATCCAAAACCAAAATCAAGAATCTCATTTTTTTTTAAAAAAAATCTCTGTTCTATTTTAACCAGGCAGAATTTACTCTTTAAGTATCTGATAATCTGGACTTTTCGGTTGTAAAATTCTTCAGTTAAAGACAAACAAATATAATTCCTTCCTTTCTCTCTCTCTTTCCTTTCTCTTTCTTTCTTCCTTTTCCTTCCTTCCTTCCTTTTCTTTCTTTCTTTTGCAAAATGAAGTAATCCACCACTGTTTCACAATAGAAAACCGTGATAGCAGAGAATGGAGGAGTGGCATTTGAATGTCAAACTATTTACTGTCTTCCTGGATTGCATGGAATTCCCTCTCTTAAATGGGTTTCATGTTCGGTTTCTCTCAACACCTTCACCTTGGTCACCCAATCTTCTCTTCTCCCATTTTTGTGACCAGTTTGTAGCTCGTTGGAGTTTTGTTTACATCTCTTGCTTTTAGATGTTTTACATTGTAACATCTTAAGGTTTATAAATATATGAATAGATAGATAGATAGATAGATAGATAGATAGATAGATAGATAGATAGATAGATAGATAGATGATAGATAGATAGATAGATAGATAGATAGATAGATGAGAGATAGATAGATAGATAGATAGATAGATGAGAGATAGATAGATAGATAGATGATAGATAGATAGATAGATAGATAGATAGATAGATAGATGATAGATAGATAGATAGATAGATAGATGATAGATAGATAGATAGATAGATAGATAGATGATTGATAGATAGATAGATAGATAGATAGATGATAGATAGATAGATAGATGATAGATAGATAGATAGATAGATAGATAGATAGATAGATAGATAGATAGATAGATAGATGAGAGATAGATAGATAGATAGATGATAGATAGATAGATAGATAGATAGGCAGGCAGGCAGGCAGACAGACAGATAGGAAAGATTATGAAAATATGATAGATAGATAGATAGATAGATAGATAGATAGATAGATAGATAGATAGATAGATAGATAGATAGATGAGAGATAGATAGATAGATAGATGATAGATAGATAGATGATAGATAGATAGATAGATAGATAGATAGATAGATAGGCAGGCAGGCAGACAGACAGATAGGAAAGATTATGAAAATATGATAGATAGATAGATAGATAGATAGATAGATAGATAGATAGATAGATAGATGATAGATAGATAGATAGATAGATAGATAGATGATAGATAGATAGATGATAGATAGATAGATAGATAGATAGATAGATAGATAGATAGATAGATAGATAGATAGATAGATAGATAGATAGATAGATAGGCAGGCAGGCAGACAGACAGATAGGAAAGATTATGCAAATATGATAGATAGATAGATAGATAGATAGATAGATAGATAGATAGATAGATAGATATAGATATCGATCGATCGATAAGCAGGCAGGCAGGCAGACAGACAGACGAAAATATGATAGATAGATAGATAGATAGATAGATAGATAGATAGATAGATAGATAGATAGATAGATAGATAGATAGATAGATAGATAGATAGATAGACACAGACAGACAGACAGACAGATAATGGATGATTAATAAATTAGATAGATAGATAGATAGATAGATAGATAGATAGACAGACAGACAGACAGACAGACAGACAGACAGACAGACAGACAGACAGACAGACAGATGATAGAGATAGATAGATGGTAGGTAGGTAGATAGATAGATAGATAGATAGATAGATAGATAGATAGATAGATAGATAGATAGATAGATAGAGATAGATAGATAGATAGATAGATAGAGATAGATAGATAGATAGATAGATAGATAGATAGATAGATAGATAGATAGATAGATAGATAGATAGATAGATAGATAGATAGATAGATAGATAGATAGATAGATAGATAGATAGATAGTGTTGTGAGTGTCTCTGGCCAGGCTGGGTACGTCTCAGATGATGACGCAGCACAGGCAGGCCCTTCTGGGTGTTTTCCCCTCCCGGCAGCCGAGCTAGATAACGAGGAGCTTGGTATACATGCTGAGTCAGACTCTCAGGGGGATGACTCAGATGTGGAACAGGAAGCTAGCTGGATTGATCCACGATTCAGACGGTCTGATAGGCGAAGGGGTCAGTTGGGTGGAAGAAGGAAGTGACGTATGGGAGGCTATATTAGCAGGGGAACGAGAGCCTCAGCCTTAGTCACGAGCAACGTTTACTCAAGGAGTGGCCTGGGGGATTTCGCAGTGAGTTGTAACTGAGTTTCCTAGTGTGTTTGTCTTAACTGTCGAATAAAGCAGTTTTTGCCGTTCAGACCAACAACAAATGCCGGCAGCTTGCTTTGAACTGCCTTCGTGTGAAGTGTGCTAATTGACCAACTCTTAACGACCTCGTTAAGTGGATTCTTGGGAGCTGAGAGGGGCTAGACATAACAGATAGATAGATAGATAGATAGATAGATAGATAGATAGATAGATAGATAGATAGATAGATAGATAGATAGATAGATAGATAGATAGAGTTAAAAAAAATCATCAGAAGTCTTCTGAAAGTTGGGCTCAACTCCTGGTGGCTTCATGGCTAACGTCTACACGATTTCTTGAATCGGTTTCCACTGTTTTCCTCCAGAATTTAACTCCCCAATTAGTTTATAGCCATGGGAATGTCCTAATCAATCTCTCCTCCAAATGCTGGTTAGGTTCAATCCTGTTTATTTTTTTCAGGATAGCCAAGACCAACCACCTAGGAAGCTACTGCAAATGGTACCAGCACCAAGTCTTTCTCTTTAGACTAACCATCTTCTTACAATGTTGTTTTGGATGCAGTTTGAGTGCATCTTTATTCTGCAAAACATAAACCAAAAGCCCAATCTGTTTTGTCACTGCCTTCCCAGTTCTTAAGGAATTAACCCTGGAGGCATTGCCCACAATGTTTATAGAAAGAGGGAAGCGGTTGTGCCATGTAACTGGAAATTGCCCTTTGAACAGCTGCATCCATCTAGCTGTGCTCCTTAAATCTGCCAAGCTTTGCTTTCTTTAGCAATGCTTCTCCTTCTTTCCTTTATTTTGTTTACAAAGTATTTCGGCTGGGTTGAGAAACACTTTTCATCTATGGCCACAGAGATGTCTCTGGGATTAAAAGTGGATGGAAACTTTCAATGGGTAGATGTTGGTTCTATGAACTCCAATCATAGGGTCCACCTCCCGTTCCATGATCCATATAGTGGCCAATGATATAGGGCAGCAGTGGGGAACTATGATTTCTTCGTGACTCGTGGACTTCAACTCCCAGAATTCCACTATGGCCTCTTTACGACTTGTGGACTTCAACTCCCAGAATTCCACTATGGCCTCTTTACGACTTGTGGACTTCAACTCCCAGAATTCCACTATGGCCTCTTTACGACTTGTGGACTTCAACTCCCAGAATTCCACTATGGCCTCTTTACGACTTGTGGACTTCAACTCCCAGAATTCCACTATGGCCTCTTTACGACTTGTGGACTTCAACTCCCAGAATTCAACTGAGAGCATGGCTGGCTCAGGAATTTCGGGAGTTGAAATCCACAAGTCATAAAAGGGCCATAGTCCCCCACCCTTGGTATAGGGTCTTCTGGGAAAAAGTGCTGAGGGGTCCTTGATGCTTTCTGAAGACATTGCCTGGTAATGATCCTGGACCAGGAAAAAGACTGGCCTGAGACTTCCCAGTTATCTATAAAAGATGACAACATTCCGCATAGAACTCATAACAATTACCAGAATATATTAATCAGAGGCAGTCCAAAACAGAAGAAAAATATAGGAAGGGATTAGGAACCAAGGAGACTGCGGAAATGCATAGATCACATAAATGTTGATGTCAACTTTGGGTAGGCAAGGGGTTAAAGGGCAGATGGTTTTTACTCAGTGAGACAGGTTTTTGGTTTTTTTTATCTTTAAGGGGACGATCACATTCTGGGAAAAAGCTTTTCTAAAACAGGAGGTTTGAGTTGTTAGGCCTACTGTTTGGGGGAAGATTTACAGTGACAACAACTTTGGAGAAAGCATTATATCTTTAAAGTAACGGAGATGTCATTTCTCAGTAAGGCTTCGTTGGTTGCAACAGTCTGAATCATAAAAGCCTGGAACTTAAATTATAACAACAAAGTCAACGCTTACTCATTACAGCTTCAGAATAATAAACTGTCTCTCGGATCCAGGATGTTGTCCAGAATTTAATTCTCGGAAAGGTTTAGCCAAACGACCAATAGGACTGATACAATCCTAGTTTATTGGAAAAATTAAGTCTCAAACAAACATGCATATGTTATTTCTCAGCAGGTAAGACAAGCTCAGCTGGTGGGGGATAGGACTGAGCAGGTAGCATCATTATTTAGGCAAGGGAGGGAGGGAGGGAGGAAGGAAGGGTGAAAGGAGGGAAGGGAGGGAGGGATGGAAGAAGGAAGGAAAGAAGGAAGGAAAAGGAAGAAGGGAGAGAGGAAGAAGGAAAGAGAAAGGAAGGAAGGAAGGAAGGAAGGAAGGAAGGAAGGAAGGAAGGAAGGAAGGAAGGAAAAAATGGAAGATGGAGGGAAGGAAAGAAGGAAGGGGTGGAAAAGGAAAAGTAGGAAGGAAAGAAGGAGAGAAAAAAGGAAGGGAGGGAGGAAGGAAGGAAAGGTGGGAGGGAAGGAAGGGAGGGAGGGAGGGAGGGAGGGAGGGAAGGGTCAGATTGCTATACCAAAAAGTAGAAAAATAAACAAAATAAATTCTTGGAAACTAGTTTATCCATCTATCTCAATCCTGGTGGCCTTCCAACTATGAGACAACTCCCAGAACTGTGGTGGAAACACATCAAAAGGATACTAAGCGGTAAAACATGATCAAACAAAATGTTCCCCTGATTGGTAGCAAATTTCTGATTCATTCTTGACAGAATCCTAATATTGTCACTTTGGAGAGTCCAAAAATTCAAACAAGGCCCATGTGTGCCGTGCAAGCTGTGTATTTTTCTTCTCTAAACTAGAATCTATCCCCCTTTCCACACTCACACAAAAGATCTTTCAGTGTAATGTTCCAACTGTGTCATGGCAGCCAGACAAAACACCAATTATCAAAGATCATCCCAGGTATCTTGGGCTACAAAATCTAAACTGTAGTTCACAAAAAGTTCATCTATTCTTTGACGCTTTCTCTGACACACCTAATCTTTGCATGACTAAAACATCTCTCATAACTACTGCGCTGATTCATGAGACACGATCTACCTACCTGCGTTGAAGGCAAATGCAACGTGATGGGACAAGCAGCAATGGACAAGATTCAAAATCAGTCTTTGGACCATGAGTCAACCATCATAAACGAGGAATGGAAAAATACATTTGGTTATAAGCACATTCAAGACCCTTTAAAGTATGCCTTCTCCATAGTAGCACTTACCCCCTGGAACAAGATTCCTTGACAAGATCCAGATGACCTTAGAAGAATGTGAAAATCTGGCTCTTCACTCAGGCCTTGGTGAGAGAAAGGAGACCTTCATCTTCATTATGCTTGCTATCTTCTATCATTTATTGATTTGATTGCACTTTTTTTTACTGTTGTGAGCTGCCCAGAGCCATTGAGAATCGGGCGGCATACAAGTGTAATAGATTATGTTTGGTTGTACAATCAGCCAGATGTTTAGATTGGAGTTGGCATTTTTATTCACTTATCGAGTCCTTCTCAAGAACCTGAGACTGGAAGTTGTTTGATGATGTTAATGGTATCGTCACAGGATGCAAGCTGTTTCAAGTAGAGCTGCCTTTTGCAATTGACTAGTGTTGAATTTGTCAATGCCGCTGGTGTTGAAATGGTGTTCCAGTTGTTTTGGGATTGCACTCAAAGCACCTACCGGTATTACTATTGCTACCACCTTTGCTCTCTTTTGCTGCAGTCGTTCTATTCCTATTTGCAGGTCTTTGTATTTCGTGATCTTCTCCAGCTCTTTCTCTTTTATTCTGCTGTCTTCAGGTACTGCCACAGCCACTATTCAACTTTTTTTGTTGAAACATCCAACCAAAGGAAGGGAGAGCACCTTTTCATACAAAGGATTCAGGTTGCAAATATGCCTTGACTTCTCCATCAGTTTTGAAGAGATGCTTCCAGACACAGTTGGTTCATCTGAGCTAAATTGGTGAGCCTGCATCTGTTCAAGTGTAGTAACTTCCATGTCATGGAGGACAGAATTAAATACTTTATGTCCAGCCTAGTTTTATTTCTACATGGGTGATGGAATGTCAAGGGAATGTGAAGCTGTCATAATCCTGGGCAGAGAAATTTGCAAGGAATGGTCAGGATGGTGTTCACAACTGCTCAGTCAAAGCTCTGCCTGTTTCTTTGGTGCAATGCACCATAACAGCAACCCTCTCGACCTTTTGTTTTTCACCAGATCTTATGAACATCTTTGATCCTGAAAAAGTAGAAAGCATGAGAAAGAAGCTCAAAACAATTCAGCCTGGATTGCATCAGGTATCAGTTGTAGAGAAGGGCTTTGACCAACTGTCAAGATTCTATTACAATGCTTCCCAGCTTCACTGGATGAGATCAAAGGGTTTCCCTGCCCAGTCATGTCCAATTCTAGAGCACGGTGCTCATCTCCGTTTCTGGGCCAAGGGAGCCAGCGTTGTCCGAAGACATTTTCCATGCTCATGTCGCCAGCACGGCTAGACGCCAAAGGCACATGGAACTGTTATCTTCCCACCAGAGTGGTAACCTATTAATCTACTCGCAGTTGCATGCTTTTGAATTGCTAGCTGGGCAGGAGCTGAGACAATGTACGGGAGCTCACCCTGTCATGTTGCACTCAGGTCTCGAGCTTGGACTGTCAGCTTTCCAACTGACAAGCTCAGTGTCTTTAACTGCTGAGCCATTGCACCCGCATTACTGGATGAGGAGGAGAGGCTAAACACCTAGATGTTTGCAACAGGCCAGAGCAGTGTCCATCTTCTGTGTGTTCCTGTGTAGCAAAAGAAAGAAGTCTACCTCGGTTTTAGAGTGAAGGGGGCAGCATGAACAATGCACATCTGCCATCGTCGTGTGCCACATCTCTCTCTCTCTTTCTCTCTGTCTCTTTCTCTCTCTCTCTCTGTCTGTCTATCTCTGTCTCTCTGTCTCTCTCACTCTCTCTCTCTCTGTGTGTGTGTCTGTGTCTCTGTCTCTGTCTCTGTCTCTTTCTCTCTGTCTGTCTCTGTCTGTCTCTGTCTCTGTCTCTCTGTCTCTCTCTCTGTCTCTCTCTCTGTCTCTCTCTCTGTCTCTCTCTCTGTCTCTCTCTCTCTCTCTCTCTCTCTCTCTCTCTCACACACACACACACACACACACACACACACACACACACACACACACTTACTCACTCACTTCCTGGTTTTTGAGCTCTTAAGGTGATACCCTGTCAGGACTTCCTGAAGTGTGACCTCCATACCTGCCCACAGGAAAAATCTGAATTGCAGCAACATGGACAATATAATCCATCTCTCTCATTCCCTTTTGTTCTCCATTTCCAACAGGCGCCAATGAATCCGTTTGCACACTGTATGAAGCTACAGATTGTCATGATCAGATACCAGGTTATAAGCGAAGTTGCATTGTTTACAACGGCTGCAAGGAAGATAGCAAAAAGCACATCTTGCCAAACATCTTGTTAATATTCGAGTGGATGTACAGACCAGATGGGAGTGCAGTAATTTTAAATGGATTTTGCTAAAACCTGTGGCTGCAAAGAAATGTTCGAACGCAACTAAATGTTCTAGGTTATAAAGTCATGTTTTCATAACCAGAATCACTAGCATTTCATATAACCTCAAACCGAAACCGAACCAGCTACGTTATGACTTGGCACACTACATGAGTTAGGTCAAAATATTGTCCACAAAAGTGATCTTTTTCTCCATATCAAGGAGAAAAGCCATTTTCCTCAAAAGTAAAGGATGGGTTTTCTTGGTACTGCCCTGAGGCTTTTGAGAAATTGAAAACCTACAGTTATGGGCAGCAGCTGATTCAGGAAAAGTGCCATCGGCCAGTAGATTAGAGGAGATTTTTCCTCCCGTCTCCCTGCTTCTTTATACACTCCAGAGAAAGCCATAGACCTATGGATATTTATGATTTACTTTATAGAGCTAGTTTGATCTAGTGCAGGGGTCTTCAAACTTAGCCCTTTTATGACTTGTGCCTGGCTGAGGAATTCTGGGAGTTGAAGTCCACAAGTCATAAAAGGGCCAAGTTTGAAGACCCCTGCTCTACATCCATGCATGTTTGTATAAACACGGATGCTAAGGACAAGGCATAGCATCAGAGATATATATTACTGTACTGCAAGATTAACTGATTATCAAGCTCATTACAGAGTCATGTGTGGTGGCCAGGAAATTCTCCAGAAGAATCTCATTAAGAGGGCACAATAGGGACCATCTCATTTCAACCAGCCCGATACAAAGACACAACTACAATTTACACCATGGACTTTCCACAGCAACCGGCTACGTTTTTTGTATTCCAGCCTTGGGCCGATTGCTAACTAGACACCTGTTCCTACAATCTGCTTCACAGCTCAGTGACACAGCTGGTTAGCTTGTGTTAAGCCATAATGTGATGTTTGCTTTTGGCTTAGAATGTTATATGTTCCCAACCAAGGATGGGTTAAGTCAGGGGTGTCAAACTCACAACGTCACGTGACGTGTCACGACATATCGCCACTTTTTTTCCATTGCTGGCAATGGGGTGGGTGCGGTTTCGGCATGATGCATCCAATCCACGGGCCGGCAGTTTGACACCCCTGGCTTAAGTGAAACCAGGGTTTCAGGTGACACACGTAGCCAAGCAGTATCAGGATAGAGCCCATCTCCTTGGTCAATTTGGACCTGTGAAAAGAATTCTCAGGACCTGAAACAAAAGAAAAACCCAGTTTCGCTTCACATATACCAGCATATACCAACTTCTGACAATGATTTGTATCTAGATTAATCAAGAGCTTCCTTTGGGCCGTCAAGTATCTCTAAATACTAGCATATTTCATAAGTTTCTGGTTCCACTTCCTCCTGTGATAGTCCAGCTACAAGTCAACATGCTTATCATTCATAACAGGAACAGCTGGTTTCCAGGGGTCAGCAAGGACCACAATAGGAAAGAGAGAGAGAGAGAGAGAGAAGCAGCATTTTACACGACCCCTATTATTCTGGACAATGTACACAGCATAGAATTGAATCAAATGACATCAAGTCTAGATTATGGTCATAGACCAGGGTAAGGAAGATGGGACATACTCAATTAAAAAGCGGAAAAGATACATCGGAGTCTATAAAAGTGATAAAAAGCTAGAAAATATTTAAAAAATGAATTAAAACAAAATGGTCCACAATTTACAATCATTCATTTAATGACGGTTCAAATGACTCCGGGCCATTTTTCACCCTTACAACTTTTGCAGGATCCCCATGATTAAGTGATCAAAATTTGGATGCTTGGCAGCTGGTTCATATTATGATGATTCACAGCCTTCAATCAAATCAAGGTTTTGAACCTTCTAAAAACTGTAACTAAGGTGATCATTATAAAAGTCTAAGAGACAGAGAAGATGGCCCCTTTGTAATGATAGGTCTCTAACAGGCTAGCAAACCTGGTTAGCAAACATTGGGAGAACCACCAAAGGCAGCAGAAATCATAGCCATTCCAAACATGGCTGCCACGTGGTGGTCAGGTGGATTTATGCAGCACAAATGTGATTGTGCTAAGCCTATGAAATACATTGCTGTATTCAAAAGAGGGATCACCACAGAAATTAAAAGACGCTTGCTCCTGGGGAGGAAAGCTATGGCAAATCTAGACAGCATACTAAAAAGCAGAGACATCACCCTGCCAACAAAAGTACATATAGTCAAGGCTGTGGTTTTCCCAGTTGCAATGTATGGCTGTGAAAGTTGGACCATAAGAAAGGCTGAGCGCCAAAGAATTGAGCCTTTGAACTATGGTGCTGGAGAAGACTCCTGCGAGTCCCCTGGACTGCAAGGCGATCCAATCGGTCAGTCCTAGAAGAGATCAACCCTGACTGCTCTTTAGAAGGCCAGATCCTGAAGTTGAAACTCAAGTACTTTGGCCACCTAATGAGAAGGAAGGACTCACTGGAGAAGAGCCTGATGCTGGGAAAGATGGAGGGCAATAGAAGAAGGGGACGACAGAGAATGAGGTGGCTGGATGGAGTCACTGAAGCAGTAGGTGTGAGCTTAAATGGACTCCAGAAGATGGCAGAGGACAGGAAGGCCTGGAGGAGATCAACCCTGACTGCTCTTTAGAAGGTCAGATCCTGTAGTTGAAACTCAAATACTTTGGCCACCTAATGAGAAGGAAGGACTCTGGAGAAGAGCCTAATGCTGGGAAAGATGGAGGGCAATAGAAGAAGGGGACAACAGAGAAGGAGGTGGCTGGATGGAGTCACTGAAGCAGTAGGCGTGAGCTTAAATGGACTCCAGAAGATGGTAGAGGACAGGAAGGCCTGGAGGAACATTGTCCATGGGGTCGCGATGGGTTGGACACGTCTTCACAACTAACAACAACAAATTTAAGAGAGGTTCCTTGAGGGAGGCAGGAGTCAGAGTCTTCTAGAAGATGGCATTCTTTTAGACTATTAAGTCGACAGCAAACAGTGCTGATTTTCACAGGCTTATAAATAGCCCTGTCTGTCTGTTTCATCCTCTGGTAAGCAATAATCACCTTCTTTTTTATCACATAAAATAAATGTTAGGGCCAAGCATAAATTGCAAAGATCTGAAAAAGCGATTCAGCCCTTACCCAGGTAGAGCAGCCCTCTGCAATTTATGAAAGAAGCCATTTCTGCTGTAAGGGTTGTTTTATAGCATCCACTCCTTAAAGCAGCAGCAGCAGCAGCGGCATTTTTTTTTTAGACTAGCGTGGAAATTCAAAACAGTTGTGGCTGTTCGAATTCGTACCAGAACTGTGCTTTGTGTCAGGCTGATGCGTTTCTGATTCATGTTCAAAGCCTGCACAACCCCTGCCATCCATACACAGAGACACATAAGTATCATTTTTCCCCATTTAGATCATACATGACTAACGAAAATATTTAAACTTGTAAGCCAGTGAGATTTTCGTTCCTTTGAGCTTTCGCAGATCTGCTTATGCGGCTCTTCCCGAGATGCAGATTCTATCTCAAACAACAGACGCAATTCAATAAGGAGCAACCAGACATTGGGAAGAACTGTGAGTTGTATAAAAAAAGATTTAATGCTTGGCGTCTCGAGTAAGGACTGAAAATAATAATAATAATAATCCTGCAGGAGAACGAGGTGCTCGGTTGCCAATCCATAGCTGAATCCACTCCTAGTGCCAAACTAAGGTTTATTAAGCAAGCTTCAAACGCTGGGTTCACATCAACCAGATCGCTGTA
This sequence comes from Bothrops alternatus, assembly GCA_034064705.1. Lineage (NCBI taxonomy): Eukaryota > Metazoa > Chordata > Lepidosauria > Squamata > Viperidae > Bothrops > Bothrops alternatus. The sequence continues at coordinate 22,033 of JARGCV010000260.1, read as the reverse complement.
ATTATAGTTTATTGAAGAAATATAGGCTTAGGTCTAGATCAAATCACTGTTGGCAATAACAATCTACAGCAGAGGTCTTCAACTTGGCCCTTTTATGACTTGTGGACTTCATCTCCCAGAATTCCTCAGCCAGGCACACTGGCTGAGGAATTCTGGGAGTTGAAGTCCACAAGTCATAAAAGGGCCATGTTTGAAGACCCCTGGTCTACAGAGACCAATGGTGAGATCTCTGGAGCATTATTTGGTATCTAAGCCCTCTTTATTGCCAGGTCAGTACAGAGCTAGCTCACCTCCTGTGGTGTACCTTGGAAAGCACACAATCCTGAACAAAACAGGACTAGCAAAGAGGCAGCCAAACTATATTAGCCTTGTACTCTCCTGGATAATGAAACATCGCTATATGCTAAATAAACAAATAAAAATGTCTAGGTCAGAGTATCTTGCAAGCGGGCAACTGGCATCTCTCCAGAGGCCAGCTGAATGACAATTCCCAAACAGCCAGACTGGTCTGACCAAAGATGATGGTTTTGCAGACTTGCCAAATGCAACAGGGTTGGCACAGACATTCAAATGCAGATGGAGAGGTTATTGTGTAGCCCAAGTCTGCTTTGGACCCCAAGATGCTGTAAGTCTAATCAAAGCGTCAAAAATTCCCACTTCTTCTAACTGTCCAGGTACTCCTCGACTTACGATTCACCCAATTCACCCACCTGGATTTGAAGTTTCGACAGTCAGGTTCCTTCTGCAATCAAATGACCAAGCTTCCGGTCCTTTGTAGCATCCCATACGTCAGAGGCTACCTGTGCACCGTTCATTTGTGTTCTCAGATACTCAAGAGCTGCTCTCTTGAACATCTGGAAGGCCTCAATTTCTCCACTGGTGCTCCATTTTTAACCAGTGGGATGAATCTCTCTGCTTTCAATGGGATTTGCCTCTGAGGATACAGCTTCAGGATGGTTGTATGAAAGTGGTAATCCAGCCTTGAAAGACCGCCTTCCTTTTCACAATTGCAATATTTTCCCCATATCTTTCGCTTGATCCGTGGGCATTATTCCGTTTTACGTGAAACTAATAACCACACTACAGCGGTCAGCAAACTGATAACACAACAGTACCAGAAGCATTAATTTACCTGTGTCCATCTACCAATTTATTAATGTGTTTCTTCATTTAGTTAATGAGGGCTGCATGCCCTCTGCTGGTATATCTCTGTACTTTATTTTTTATCATACACTTTATTTGTTCCAAACTCCTGTTCATTTCCAGCAATTATCCAGTAAAATAGTGAATTGTTCAATCAACACATACAGCAGCACTGAAAGATTAGGCAAGGGGAAAAAAAACCATCTCCCTCCATTACTGTATTTTCAACTAATCTACGCTGACCTTCCATTTTAAAGATAAATTACTTTCAGGAAATACCTTACTTTCCCTTCCCCCAGCTAAATAAAACATTGGAGGGATGACAAAGGCAGGAAAAAGACATCATACAACCTTCTCAACTGGACTAGGTCCCTCCAACTCTCCTCCTCCGAATTCCCACAAAACGATTAACCCTTGCCCAGTTGTTTTTCAGTATGATTTATTCTGTTTTATTTACAATTGTTTGCATGGCTTGTAGCCAATTTGGGATGCTATCCTAAAAAAAAAAGGGCAAGATACAGGACACTGCATGGTTTACCAGTACACATCTACACTCATTAAAAGGAAAAATACCAATAGTAGCAGCTAAGATGACATCATTATCAATGCCCAAGTAAAGATTTAGACATTGTAGGACACTTTGGGGGGGGGGAAATAGTTAAATCTTGTTAGGTTGAGGCTGATGTCTGTCAGGCTGATATATGAGAATTTGTATAAACAACTTCCCATAATCTTGACTTGTCTTTAGTAACATACCTTCAATAATAGCTCTTTCCAAAGTCATTCTAATACTTTCTTGCACTGAAATTATTAGGGGCTGCCCCATAGAAGAGGCAGTCAAGCTATTCTCCAAAGCAATCTGAAGGCAGGACAAGAAGCAACAGATGGAAACTAATCAAGGAGAGAAGCAACCTGGAATTAAGGAGAAACTTCCTGACAGTGAGAACAATTAATCAGTGGAACAACCTGCCTCCAGAAGTGGTGAATGCTCCAACACTGGACATTTTTAAGAAGAGACTGGACAGCCATTTGTCTGAAATGGTACAGGGTTTCCTGCCTGAGCAGGCGGTTGGACTAGATGACCTTAATGGAGATTATAGATTATGATGATGATAGCCAGTCTCAATAAAAGTAATTGTAGCCCTCGTGTGGAGTTGACCTCCTTGTCTGGTCTAATTAGTGGGCTAAGACAAGATTCCTGAAGCCACATCTAATTTTTAATGCCAATTTTATCCCTTCAAGTGCCAGATCTTCAGATAATGCATAGATCATCTCTTGATTTTCTATTTTTCAAACTAATGACACAAAATCGATAGAGCAGAAAGTGTCTTTAAAACGTACAGGAGATCTATGCAGAAAGTAAGCAGATGTAACCCCTTTTGATGGACTGACTGAAACTAATTTCAGCCAGGCAATAAGTTCTACTTCATAACTGCGATGGGAACATTGAAGTAGCAGTAAAAGGAGGCGGTTTTGATTTTACTAATCACCCCTTTTCATACACAGCCTGGAGAATCATCCAGATGGAATTCCTGCTGTGTTTTCCAGCAGATCTTGGTAACTCAAGGTAGCCAAATTTTAAATGTAGCCCATCAGAAGGCTGCCAATAAGGATTTAAGTGTGCAATTTGCTTTCAAAAACTTGGGGCATTTTTGGAGACCAAAATCCAAATATAGTATAATCCAGCTTCTTACCAGTCGAAAGAAGATGAAACCCAGAAAAGTATCTTTAAAACATATTGAAATTATTAGCATCCAGCAACAAAATGCAAAGGTTGTTGCTGATTCCAAAGGTCTCAGTTTCCTTGCCACATTTCTGACTAAATCTCTTCCTTCTCTCCTAATCGTTATAAAGCCAATAATAGGTTTTTTTTTTTTTTTGGAGCAATGGCTGAATTGACTCCAGCTAGCGTATTTAGTCTCCGCCAAGGGTCAAGGAGCAGCCAGTATGGAGTAGTGGTTGAACGCTGTGGAGTAAAACTAGGGGACTATAGATTCTAGTCCTGCCTTGGGCATGAAGCCACTTGAGTTACCTTGGGCCAGTCACTCTAGGACAGGGGTAGGCAACCTTGGCTCTTTTATGACTCGTGGACTTCAACTCCCAGAATTCCTGAGCCAGCCACGCTGAGGGGAAAGGGAGCGGTTTCCATGCTGAGCCCTGCTGGCTCAGGAATTCTGGGAGTTGAAGTCCACGAGTCATAAAAGAGCCAAGGTTGTCTACCCCTGCCCTAGGCAAGGACAAGCCACTTTGAAATAGTTTTGGCAAGAAAACGGCAGGGACCCATCCAAGCAATTGCCAGGAATCAAGTCTGACTCAAATGCACCCTCCCACCCTCCAAATCAATTCCTGCATGACTTTGCAAAAAGCTAAATAGGGTCAGATCTGATTATTATGTATATGGGAGAATGTCTATTGGAGATTCTCCATCGTTTAGGTCACGGTGGTCCCAAAGGTGCTTTTTCCAAAAGGCAATTAGACTTCCTTGGGTTTTTTTTCCCCTTGAAAACATTTTGCTTCTCATCCAAGAAGCTTCTTCAGTTATGACTGAATAGTGGGGAATGGAAGGGCTTATGTTCTTGCATTCTATATCGGATGGTTAGCACTCTGAGGGTATGTTGTTCAGTCAAAACTGAAGAAGCTTCCTGGATGAGAAATGAAATCCTTTCCAGGAAAAAAAAATAAGAAAGCCCAGTTGCCTTTTGGAAAAGCACCTCTGGGATATGTACATGGGAGACTCCCAGCGAAGCCCAGCTGTTGGGTCAACGGAGAGCAATTTATTGTTGTTGTTGTTAGTTACGAAGACGTGCCCGACCCATCGCCACCCCATGGACAACGTTCCTCCAGGCCTTCCTGCCCTCCACCATCTTCTGGAGTCCATTGAAGCTCAGGACTACTGCTTCAGTGACTCCATCCAGCCACCTCCTTCTCTGTCGTCCCCTTCTTCTCTTTCCTTCCATCTTTCCCAGCATCGGGCCCTTCTCCAGGGAGTCCTTCCTTCTCATTAGGTGGCCAAAGTACTTGAGTTTCAACTTCAGGATCTGGCCTTCTAAAGAACAGTCAGGGTTGATCTCCTCTAGGACTGACCGGTTTGATCGCCTTGCAGTCCAGGGGACTCGCAGGAGTCTTCTCCAGCACCATAGTTCAAAGGCCTCAATTCTTTTGCACTCAGCCTTTCTTATGGTCCAACTAATGTCCTATTATTGCCATGAAAACTATGCCAACATACAACCCTCAAAAAATCTGACCTAGACTAGAGGGAGGCTTTAACTGAAGGGCATCATTGTGGGCGGAGATGACGGAAGTAAAAGGAGACCCAATTTGGCGAAGCGGTTAAGGTGGATAAGATAGAAGCTGGGAGTTCTAGTACTGCCTTAGGCATGCAGCTAGTTGGGTGACCCGTCTTTCTCTCTCAGCCTTAGAAAGGAGGAAATGGCAAACCGCTTCTGAAAATGCGACTTAGAAAGCTGCAGTCATCTGTTCAGGCAATTGACAGACGTCAACACCGTTTCACAGTATGCCGAATGGACAGAAATGGCTATGACCGTAGCCAACATAAGCAGGAATATCTCCTTCCAATCAGCAACTCCAACCCAGACATTTATACACAGCACTCCCATAGCAATCAAGCCTTTTGACAACAGCAGAGGCTATTTTAAACTTGGCTATAACCTTGGGAATTGTGGTTCACTCACCCCGTCGGCAACCTCTCCCCCCTTCCTCCTTCCTTGAAAATTCCCTGCCTATGAAAATAGCTTCCAATCAAGACCAGTTTTCTCCAAGGGGGCCACAGAGATGGAGAACCCAGGAGCAGTCACCCTGCCTCAGCGCCCCCTGCAAAATAGGCTTCATTGATACCAACTGAACTCAGACATTAGGCAGAAAAAATAATTGCTGAGTAGCTATGCTGTCTGGGCTAAGAACACAAGATAGCCTCTGAGGGCTCCATGGTCATAAAAAGAGAGAAAAACCCTTGTTTATCATACTCTCACTATTGTGTTTTTTTTCTCTCCCCCAGTTTTCTTCCTCTAGGAAGAAGCAAGAACAGAGAGAGGGAGATAGAATATCTCTCTCTCTCTCTCTCTCTCTCTCTCTCTCTCTCTCTCTCTCTCTCTCTCTCTCTCTCTCTCTCTCTCTCTCTCTCCTCCTTCCCTCCCCCGTCTCTCATATGATAGTGAATTTGGGAGCTTCCCCAGTTGCCAGGCCCTGAACCCCCATTTAGAAGTCCATCTCCAAAAGCACCAAAATGTGCTAATTTAATCCCAGCTAATTGAACAGCTACGAGGAGGTAGTAATAACTTGTGGACCTACATGTAAACAGCTGCAGATCAAAAGTGCACAGCCTGAAGTTGCCCAGGGCTTGCTTTCAAATGGTAAGCTTTGTCTTGAGGGAAAGTAATCAGATCCAACCATGTTTAATCATAATTAAAATCAAATGAAAAATTGAATTCAATCCAGGTAATCCAATTTAGATTTCTATGAGGCCTGGAATGTAGCTCCCCCAGCTGGCTATTCAGATATGGAGTAAAACAACAACAACTTATTAACAACAACAACAACAACAACAACAACAACAACAATAATAATAATAATAATAATAATAATAATAATAATACAGTTGGAAGGGACCTTGGAGGTCATCAAGTCCAACCCTCTGCCCAGGCAGATAACCCTATACCAACAACAACAGCAACACACACACACACACACACACACACACACACACACACACACATGCAAGGTATTTTCATTGGCCTTGGAACAGCTAAGCCTGGGCAATTGTTTTCAAAATGGATGGATGGATGTAGATAGATAGATAGATAGATAGATAGATAGATAGATAGATAGATAGATAGATAGATAGATAGATAGATAGATAGATAGATAGATAGATAGATAGATAGACAGACAGACAGATAATAGAGGGATAGATAGATAGATAGATAGATAGATAGATAGATAGATAGATAGATAGATAGATAATAGAGGGATGGATGGATAGATAAATAGAGGGATAGATGGATAAATAGATAGATAGATAATAGAGGGATGGATGGATAGATAGATAGATAGATAGATAGATAGATAGATGGATAATAGAGGGATGGATAGATAGATAGATAATAGAGGGATGGATAGATAGATAGATAAATAGAAGGATAGATGGATAAATAGATAGATAGATAATAGAGGGAGGGATGGATGGATGGATGGATAGATAGATAGATAGATAGATAGATAGATATGAATGGACAGACAGACAGAGCAATACAATAGTATTGGTACCACGAGAGCCATGTTATTCTATGATAGCCAAAAATCAGAAAGAGCTTATTGGTACCTTTTCCAATTAATAAATGTTATTAAATGGCATAAGGGTTTTTTCTGTGCTGGTTAAGGACTGCAATAAAATCTTTTGTGACACAAGCTTTTTGAGGTGCAGCTCACTTCCTCAATGCCGAGTTCTTAGGATATATTATATGGCTGGGCCAAATAATGCAGGCTATTTTACTGAACTTCCAACAATTGAAAAACTCCGGCAGACTTTGAGCTGTGTCAGATTCTGGGTGCTCCCAAACTTTGTTAATTGACTTCATTCATCAAGCAGAACAAGAGTCCTTTCTTCTTCTATCAGGTCTTTTGTAAGTTGCTTGGTCCAAAATATCATCCCTATGAATTACTGATTTCCCCCCCCCAATTCGTTCCTTCTCCACCACTCTCTTGCTCAATGCATAAGCACATTCTTCCTTATGCTTATGTCGTATTTAGCTACATCACCTAAGTCTCGATAGATGCAATTCACCTGTGAAGATGGTTAGCAGCATCAAATTCTTGGGTGTGCAGCTAATGGGTAGGCTGACTTGGTCGCTCAACAACAAGAAACTGGTGAAGCTGACACAGTAGTGCCTGCATTTTCTGCGTCGCATGAGAAAAGCACATCTTCCTTCCTGTCCTGACCACTTTCTACAGGGGGACGATTGCGAGCATCCTGTCATACAGCATCATGGTCTGGTTTGGAAGCATCCCTGCTTCAGACAGGAAGGCGGTGCAGAGAGTGGTGAGGATGGCAGAAAAGATGATTGGCAGTTCCCTCCCTTCCCTCCAGGACATGGCACAGAAGCGTTGCTTGAGCAGGACCCGTAAGATTATCTGGGACATGACACGTCCTCTCCACGACCTGTTTTCCTTGTTTCCTTCTGGGAGGAAGGGGCTTCGTGGTATCCGTAGCAGAACATCCAGATTCAGCCAGAGTTTCATCCCATACAGCATTAACCTTGTGAACTCTCAAGCTTCCTCCTTCCGTCATATATTCAAGATGGACAGTATTTAATATTTATTTGATACGTATATGTAGGGATGTGGGTCTGTACATATGTTGTTCATAGTATGTTTAGGTGTGTGTCATGTATGTGTTTCACTTTGAGAACAGGCAACTAAATTTCATTTTTGATGTGTGCCGTTGTGCCCACAGTAAAAAAAAAATATGACAATAAAGGTTATCTTATCTTATCTTGTCTTGTCTTGTCTTATCTTATCTTATCTTATCTTAACCAGGGGAAAAACAAGTGGCAGCAAATGGAAATCTCTTTAGCTCATATCAAGATAGACCTGAGCTCCATTGATTCCAGTCTGCCTGGGAGTTAGATGTGCTTATGAATGCCACAGAAAACAGGGCCAGTTATAAAATTCTAATTATCAAAATGCTACCTGTCATCCCTTTAATCTCCCTTCTGGCACAGCCTTCCCTGTTCCATTTGCTTCCGTTTGTCTTCTGGGTGGGTGGGCACCCTTCCCAATAAATCCCTGCTGAATGGTCACCCATCATTTTTAATTTTTATAAACCGGCTCTGGGGTTAACTGGAGTTCAAAGGCATTCTCAGAAATCAAGATGAAGCTGATGGCCGATGCGCCAACTTTATCTTCCATCCTCCCAAAAAAATTCCAAACCCTTCTTTTGTAAAATATTGAAGGCTGACAGAGGCAGAAGTCTGAGGAGGCACCCAGAAAGGTGTTGGGAACATGGATAAACAGCATGGAAGCCATAAAGGGGAAGATACTCCCTTTAAATATATAAAAATCTTGCATGGTGCAGAATGGAGCACAAATTTACTGGCAAAACGAATGTGAATTAAACAGATGCTCAGTCCAGACAATTAAGGGGTGGGGTGGGAACTGACTTAATTCCATGCTTGTGGGCTTCCAGGGGCTAGTCATTGTGGGAAACTGGATGCTGCCTTGGATTCAAGCTTTGGTTCAATCCCAAAAGTTGATCTTCACAAACACTGATGTTTACTGCATACACAACCATCCGTTAACTCAAATTAACCCAACATATGTAAGACAGATGAGACTTTTTATCAGTCCCAGTCTAACAAGCAAGCAAGCTCGCGAGAATGCCTGACAATGCCCAAGGTTCATTTGTTGGCTGACATGTTTCATTTTTATGGGAGACACTTTTTTTATTTTATTCTATTTTTTGTAACTTTTTTTTTATTAATTTTCTAACATTTAGACATCTGAAAGCAACGTGGCAGCTGAGTACATTCTAACAACATCGGACAAGCCAAGTTCCTCATCCCTGCTTTAATTAGAGATATTAGAAACTTGAACTTGGGATGTTTTTTCTCAGAAAGCCTTTGACAACTGCAGTATCAACCCTTTTGCATAATTGGGGGAGAATTGGGGGAACACATTCTCGTGTTCACCAAAGTCGTCACTGCTTTTAATTTCGACCTGAACCGCTAACCTTGCTAAAGAAAGAGGAACAACTATAAATAAACCCTCTCTGAAAAAAAGAGGAAGGCGACAAACACCTGATGGAAGAGACATTAAGACAGGTCCGTCAAACTCAATTTCATTGAGGGCTGCATCAGCTTTGCGGTTGCCCTCACGGGGCTGGGTGGGTGCGGCCAGGGTGGATGTGGCCTACTGGGTGGGCATGGATGGAGTGGGTGTGGCCTACTGGGTGGGCGTGGCCAGCTCTACATCGTTCACGTCAAGGGTGCCTATGGGGGTCTGGGCAGGCATGGGACAGATCTGGGGGTCTCTGGCAGAAGGGGGGGGAACCAGGGCAAGCGCCAAGGCATGGTCCATTTCTTCATTCCTCACAAAGGGTGACACCACCCAGGGGGTGGGGGCCAACATGGCAGGGGCTGGTTTCTTGCTGTTTCCGGACGGCCTTGTGGAGCTAAGACTGGATGCGTTTCAGCATAGATGGCCACCTCAAAATTGTACATTGGCTCCCGGCCGGCCTGGGCCAGGGCCAAGGCAGTGGGGGCCGTTCCCTCACTGTTTCCAGGATGGCTTTGTGGGCCACATGAAACCACTCCGCGGGCCGCATCCAGCCCCCGGGCCTTGTGTTTGACATGTCTGCATTAAGAGAAGGTTGGGAAGGAAACAAAGAATGATCAGAAAGAGGTCTAGTGGAGGACCCAGTTTGAATGAATAATCAGCATCTTAGGAATATGTGTCTGTTTGCGGAATAAATTGATAGGTAAAAAGAAAAGGGAAACTATCTTAAGTCTAAACAGTGCAAGGTTATTTGTTCTAATATTTCTGCGTAGGCTTTTCCCCCCTTAATATGAGAGAGAGAGAGAGAGAGAGAGAGAGAGAGAGAGAGAGAGAGAGAGAGAGAGAGAGAGAGAGAGAGAGAGAGAGAGAGAGAGAGAGAGAGAGAGAGAGAGAGAGAGAGAGAGAGAGAGAGAGAGAGAAAAGGAGATTACGAAGCTTTAAAACTACAATCTACACTGGATTGTGGTACCACATTTTAAAAACTCTGATCTTCACTGATGGTAACATCTGTAGAACAGGGAAATATTGTCCACCTCTGGAGGTTTTTAGAAAGATAAAAGGATAGTTTAACTGTTTTCCAAACCATTGTAGAGAGCTGGATTAGATTGTTTCTAGTCCTTTCCAATTCCACTATTTGAGCAGGTAAATTGTTGAGGCATTTATTTGAATGGCCTCGAAATGAAACGACTAACCTTGGCTTCCTGACTTATTTTGAGCTAGTTTTAGTTTTTAATGTCTATATAGTTTAAGACAAGAAAGGCCAGGCTTGAAGCTGATGGTATTAACTTTGCTTTTTATTAGAACTGCAAGATTTCCCAACTGTAGCCAACAGCAAAAAGCATGAATTTTGAATTAAAGAATGCTAAACCTTGAACTTGATGCTGAATCAAACAACATCAATTCTTCATTCTTACTACAAAAATAAACAAATTAAATTTTAAATGAGTTATTCCACTTTTTAAAAAATTCAGCATTAGAATTTGGGGTGGATAAAACATGTTTTTAATTGCTATAGCTATTAGAAGTCGGAATTATTTACCAATCTACTGCAAAACATCCAGAGCTCTGCCAATCAATTTGAAATCAATTTTTCACCTCAGGGACTCTCACAGTCAGGTTTAATCTGCATTTTTAAGCCAACAAGCCAAATATGCAGTTTCTAGACAAATACAAGAATTGAAACACAATTATCATTAAATGTTTGCCTGCTCTCAAGCTTTGGAATAGCATTTTTGACGCAAACCAAAAACATGTAGCTAAAGATTTGAGAGTAAAATATATTCAAATGCGTGTTTTGTGGAAGAAAGACTAATGCTTCATTTTTTAAAAAAAATATGCTGAAAAAAGGATAAAAGAGATCAACGAAAAGATCTGGATGAAATTGATATGAGCTGAAATTCTTTCTTGTGTGTATGTGTATTGTCTTGCCCATGTATGTGAGCCTTCAAGTCAGTTTTTTGCTTCTGGCAACAGCCTGAAAAAATCCCTGTAGTGTTTTTTTTTTGCAAGATTTCAAAAGTAGTTTGTCATTGCCTTCTTTTTAGGGCTGAGAGCAAGTGATTGGCTCAGTCACCTAGCTAACTTCGTGCCGAAAACCAGACTAGAACTTACAGTCTCCTGGTTTCTAACCTGGTGCCTTAACCATTACACCAAACAGTCTCTCTCTCTCTCTGTGTGTCTCTTGTCCTCTGTCTCTCTCCAAATGTGCCTGAACACATTACAGTCTTCTATCAAAGGCCTGACTTGATGATATCATCCCAATTATGGAGAGGAAGACCGTCAAATAAATCAACCCAGAGTTCTCACTCAAGGCTCAAATAACCATGCTCAAATTTCCCCTACGTCGGATATCATATACAAAGATCCAGCTCTATGGAAAAGGCTGGGAAAAGTGGATGGGAAAAGAGGGACAACCATCAGCAAGATGGACTCAGTTACAGTGGTGACAAGCGTGCCTTTGGGAGACTGTTTTTAGATAGGTTTTCTCCATAATGGACTACCCTTTATCTGTTGATAAAGGGTAGTCCATTATGGAAAAAAACTATCTGTGGGTTGCTCAGAGTCAAAAATGACTTGATGGCATGCAATCAATCAATCAATTTCAAGGGAGAGATCTACTTACAATGCAATAGTGGCAAAGATCTGTAGCTCGGGTGTAGGATGAGGGCGAAGGTAATGACAACGTTCAGAATCCAATCCACAAGCTCAAAGAACGAACCTTGACCCTCATCTACTTACAATATTAAGACCTTCCCCTTCTAGGTTTAATTCTACACCTGCAGATCTTTTCTCAATCGAGGTCCCCAAAGATAGGGATAAAAGAGGATTGGGCTCTTCTACAAGGCTCATCTACCACTGCCATGAGAAAGGAAGCTAATTGTCCTCATCTCATCAACCAGGCCTTGAACTCCCGAAGCAAATAACTTGCCCTGTAAGGAGGACAATTCATTAACAAAACCCCAGTCTAGGAGAGTCAACGGACTGTCTCACCTCCTCCCTTTGCCTTCAAACATTAAAGTTAAAAGGGATGAACTCAACGGGCACTCTGCTGTCAGTGAATTTGGCAAGCATGGGAGCTGCCAATGTGCTAGCACAGGTTTTGCAGACGAAGGCAGGAGACTCTGCTTCAATTTACAGGCTGTAGAAAAGATGATGTCATCTTAATGTGGAACAAGGTTAAAATCCCCAAAGACATATTACTGTGACAATAGGATGAGATCATACCATATATTTATCTTTCTAGGGATGGGCAGGGCAGGGAAGAAAATGGAGAATTAAGACTCATCTAAAATGCAAAACCTTGATTAAGGGGTAAAAGTTGCCCTTAGTGCAACGCTTCAAAGAACTAAGTCCATTTTTGATCTTTTTAAAAACTTTTCCAGAGGCTCCAGGCGCTATTTCGCTCTCTTTTGTAGCAAAGGAGAGAGAGAGAGAGAGAGAGAGAGAGAGAGAGAGAGAGAGAGAGAGAGAGAGAGAGAGAGAGAGAGAGAGAGAGAGAGAGAGAGAGAGAGAGAGAGAGAGAGAGAGGAAGAAGAAGGAGAAAAGGAGATTACGAGAGAGAGAATTACAAATAATAGCAGCGTAAAACCGTTGTTAAACAAATTTGCTTCTGCAAACTACACTTTTCCAGGAGGTTTGGATTATTTATTTCTTCCATTTTTAAGCCTACTTCTTTCACCAAAGCTGATCCTCTGGAATGACTTACAACCAATCAAAATACAGGAAAAGTGCAGTTCTGGCAGATGTCTGGTGGGGGAATTAAGTCTGTATATTTTGTGAGGGAAGGAACAAACAGAAGCTGAGGGTTTTGTGAAAAAAGTTAGTTCTTTTCCTCTTATCCCTTCTTAAAAAAAACTTTGGGGGAGCTGAGTAGATGCTTTTCCATAAGAATTCCTTAAAACATCTGGCACATCCAAAGCCATCGATGAATCTGGTGGCCTTCTAGCAAATTTCCAACAATGAAGACACATCAAATAAGTCCTTCAACACTAGGGGAAGAGTGAACATAATCCAGATATTCTTTGGACATGAACATTTGCCAGATTGTTCAGCAGAGGTTAAATTGATTTAATTGCAGTATCAAAGATGTACTCCGAGGATGGAGTTCTCGAGCAGGGGTCTTCAAATTTGGCTCTTTTATGACTTGTGACTTCAACTCCCAGAATTCCTCAGCCAGGCATGCTGGCTGACAAATTCTGGGAATTGAAGTCCACGAGTCAAGTGTGAAGACCCCTGTCCTAGAGGGTCAAAGGATCTTGTTGAACTCATTTTCTGCACTGAAAGAAGGACCATTATTCTCAGAAAAGTGTCCATGAAAAATAGCCATTTTTGCCATCAGAGTTATGGCTCAAGGGAGAGTTTCTCCCTCCGTGGATTTGATAGGATTGCTCTGCCAGATGACTGGAATGTATTTTTCATACATATATGGGGAAAAAATGACAGCTTGTGGATTTGTAAAAACAATGTGTGCAAAAGTCTAGGGCTGACCTGCTGCTGATTACACAAAAAAAGACACAAGAATGACTAATTTGGCCCAGAGGTGGCTTCACTCTTAACACATACTTGAATCAGTGTTAGCTGAGTGGCAATCACTGTGTTCAAAGGGATACCGTAGAATTTCTTTAATGCCAAAGATGGCCACAAATATTTTTCTTTACACTGACTTAAAGAGGGGCTTATTATGACTGACTTAGAGGGGCTGAGCGTACGCAACTCAAGTGAGTCACAATTGCAAATGATCATTATGATTTAGTTCAGGGTGAAAGCTGAGTGCTTTCCCACATTAATATTTATTTGATACTGAGACCCAAGTGATGTGCTCGCTTTCAGAAGAGGCTCTGCTTACTGGAGTGGAATGTTGGGATCCGAGCCACGCAAGGAACAGGCTTTTCTCCTGGAATAATAGCAAGAGCATTTAGATTTATATACTGCTTCACAGCGCTTTACAACCCTCTCTAAGCAGTTTACAGAGTCAGCATATTTCTCCCAACAATCCGGGTCCTTGTTTTACCGTCCTCGGAAGGATGGAGGGCTCAATCAGCCTCCAGCCGGTGAGAATCGAACTGCCGACAGAAGTAGCCTGCAGTACTGCACTCTAACCACTGCGCCACCACTACCTTCCCTATGCTGTTTCCCTTCAGATGTCTTGGACTGCCAGACCGGTCAGCCCCAAGCCAATGCCGTTAACCACTCTGCTGCCTTGGCACGACAGAAGCCCAAATCCAGCCCGGCTAGGAAGAACCAAACCAAGGAAGTTTGCCATAAAATTATACCATTCCTGTGAAGAGTAATTCTGCCATAACACAGGTAGTCCCCAACTTAACAACAGTCCATTTAGTGACCAAAGTTCAAAGTCACTGAAAAAAGAGACTTATAACCATTTTTCACACTTACAACCATCACGACCGTTTTGGCCACCTGATCAAAATTTAAGACACTTGGCAATTGACTCGTATTTATGAGGGTTGCAGCGTTCCCGGGGTCACGTGATTCCCCTTTGCGCCCTTTTGACAAGCCGAGTCAATGGAGAAGAAGGCAGATTCACATCACAGCCGTGTTAATAAATTAACAGCTCCAGTGCTTGTTCCAAAGGTGCTTTTTCAGGAGGAAACTGGATTTCCTTCCTTCCTTTTTCCCCCTCTTTTCTTTCTTTTCCCAGTCCAGGCGCTTTTTTTTTCAGAAGGAAACTGGATTTCCTTCCTTCCTTCCTTCTTTTCTCTTTTCTTTCTTCTCCCAGTCCAGGCACTTTTTCAGGAGGAAACTGGATTTCCTTCCTTCCTTCCTTCCTTCCTTCCTTCCTTCCTTCCTTTTTCTTTTCTTTCTCTTTTCTTTCTTCTCCCAGTCCAGGCGCTTTTTCAGGAGGAAACTGGATTTCCTTCCTTCCTTCCTTCCTTCCTTCTTTCTTTTTTTCTCTTTTCTTTCTTCTCCCAGTCCAGGCGCTTTTTCAGGAGGAAACTGGATTTCCTTCCTTCCTTCCTTCCTTCCTTCTTTCTTTCTCTTTTCTTTCTTCTCCCAGTCCAGGCGCTTTTTCAGGAGGAAACTGGATTTCCTTCCTTCCTTCCTTCCTTCCTTCCTTCCTTCCTTCCTTCTTTCTTTTTCTCTCTTTTCTTTCTTCTCCCAGTCCAGGCACTTTTTCAGGAGGAAACTGGATTTCCTTCCTTCCTTCCTTCCTTCCTTCCTTCTCTTTTTCTCTCTTTTCTTTCTTCTCCCAGTCCAGGCGCTTTTTCAGGAGGAAACTGGATTTCCTTCCTTCCTTCCTTCCTTCCTTCCTTCCTTCTTTTTTTCTCTTTTCTTTCTTCTCCCAGTCCAGCCACTTTTTCAGGAGGAAACTGGATTTCCTTCCTTCCTTCCTTCCTTCCTTCCTTCCTTCCTTCCTTCCTTCCTTCCTTCCTTCCTTCCTTCCTTCCTTCCTTCTTTTTTTCTCTTTTCTTTCTTCTCCCAGTCCAGGCATTTTTTCAGGAGGAAACTGGATTTCCTTCCTTCCTTCCTTCCTTCCTTCCTTCCTTCCTCTTTTTCTCTTTTCTTTCTTCTCCCAGTCCAGGCACTTATTCAGGAGGAAACTGGATTTCCTTCCTTCCTTCCTTCTCTTTTTCTCTTTTCTTTCTTCTCCCAGTCCAGTTGCCTTTGGGACAACCATCACCTGGACGACTGAGAATCTCCACAGACAACTGCACTGATCCCCTTAACAGCCGTGGCAAGGGAGGTCATAAAATGGGGCACGTTCACTTAACAACTGTCTCACTTAGCAACAGAAATTTTGGGCTCCCCTGCAGTTGTTAAGTCAAGGACCACTTGTATTGCCAGACATCTGGCTCAAAGATTGCCGTGAAGGCTGTAGTCTTAAAGTCCTTTGGGGATAAGGGACGGGGGGGGGAAGGATTGCATCATGTAACCAAGGCTTTCAAATACCTCCTGCACTCATTCTCCGGGAAGCCATTTGTGTGGAAGTTCACGTGGAGACTAATTTCACTCTGGAGAAGAATTTTTCCTCGTGCGGGAACCGTGCCAAGCCCTTCTTGACCAGGAAATGCCAGCAATCAATTACCTGGGGACCCATCAGAGCAAATCCAGATGTCAAGATTACTTCCTGCAACCATGTTGTCTTCACGTGAAAACCTTTAAAGAGTGGGGGGGAGGGGGGGGAGAAAGAAAGCACTTTCCCCCACAAGGTTGGATAGGCAATTAAAGTATTGGACCCCGGCCCTCCCTTCATTAAAAACCCTTATTTTATTTCCATAAGCAGGAGAAGCTGCAGACAGCCATTTAGCGAAGGAATAGTGAGACGGATGACCTCATGGTTTGGCTGAGAGTCAGAGCCTGGAGTATCTTCCTGTGTTTCAGGTCTACAAAACATTTTTTTTTAAAAAATAAATCCATTCTAAAAGGCAGGAAAACACACTTATTTGGGCAAGATGGGCCAATATCCAGAAAGGTTGTTTTAGAGAATAAATAAAAGCGGGAACAATTTGGAAAGGGGGGGGGGGTTTCAAGATTCCATTCCCAAGAGGTTTGTAGAACTTCGAGATCCCAATCCATTTCCTAGCCCAATATACAGATTTCCATTTTCCAATTCCTAATACAATCTGGGCTGTCCCCAAGATGCTTTATCAAAAAGCAGCTGGACTTCTGCCTCATGAATCCCAGCGACCGGTTAGGGCACATAGGGTTGGCCTCCTACGGGTCCGTCTATTAGACAGTGCCGTCTGGCGGGACCTAGGGCTAGGGCCTTCTCTGTTGCTGCCCTCAGCCCTCTGGAATCACCTTCCTCAGAGGTTCGTACTGCTCCTTCCCTCCTAGCTTTCCGAAAACTTTTAAAAACACATCTATGCAGACAGGCTTGGGGCGTGTGAGCTGCGCTCTGCCCCTGGGCCTTTGATTGGGACTGTATGTTGTACGAGTGGGAACAGTTTTATATTGTACTATTATTTTAAATGACCTATATATTTTTGTACTTATATTTCTGTTGTGAGCCGCCCTGAGTCTGGGGAGAGGGCGGCATATAAGTCAAGATAAAGATAAAGACTTTCTTTGTTTTTTCTTGAAGACGTTTTCGTTTCTCAGCCAAGAAGCTTCAACTAGTCTTCAGTTCTTCAGAAGCTGAACTGAAGAACTGAAGAAGCTTCTTGGATGAGAAGCGAAACATCTTCAAGGAAAAACCTAGGAAGTCCATTGGCCTTTGGGAAAAGCACCTTTTCGGGACAACCATGACTTGGATGACTGAGAATCCCCCGACTGATTCTAAGTAAGAAGAAGGTCTTCAACGTTTTACAGAGGGAGACAAATGTAAACTGACTAGATAATTTTTAAAAAAAATTATGAGACACGCGATATAAATTTGGTACCTTAAAAGTGCATGGAATGGGGATTAACTGTTCACAACTGAAGGGTGAGAAAGAAGGAAATTTAGCCCTGAAGAGCTTAGCTCTTGTCACAGAAGTTTGAACTATGTATTTTAGCAGGAATTTGGACTCCAGTTAATCTTTGCTTATCAAGGACAGCAGGGTGAATCACCTTCTGAGTCAGATACACAACATGTCAAATGACACAGAAGATTGTTTGAAACTAGCAGGGAAGGATACAAGACAGTTTCAAAAAAAAAAAAAAAAAAAAGGAAAAGGCCAAAAGTAACATTCCAATGATTTTAGGTGTTTCGGCTTCAATCATTATCAATAAAAACAAATCCGTTATATTCTGTTGATTCGGTTTTTTAAAAGCCTGGAACTTTATACACACACCTAAAAGTAAAGATGGATTTTTAATACTTAGAGCCAGAAGCAGAGCCTTGCTTCAGCCTTGCTTCCCTAACGTGAATTGTTCCATATCTATTTAAAAATTAAAATAATTTCCCCATTAATTTGAAGGGAAATAGTTTTGCAGCTTGCAGAGAATGCAAACACCAGGCTTGGCCTGGCCATCCACGTTTTTAGCATGGAATCCAGCAGTATCTAAAGAGGCTCCATGTCAAGGTATTGATTTAACAGCTAAACCCGCTGATGTAATGTAAGATGTAATGATGGGAATGACTCAGCAGGGTCTGTGTCTCTTTAAGAGCATTTGTATAAAGGGAAGGCTCTGCTGATGTGTTCTCTCTCTTCCAGTTTCTTGCTGTAACTGCTGTGTGTTGGATCCTGCTGTATTACCACGTGTGTGTATATTGTTCCTGGTGTATATTGTAGATGGTGTAAGATAAACCACCATTTAATATAGACCACTGTTAACTGTGTTTACTCCTGGGTTATCTCATCCCAATAAGATTGTGCATGCTCTGCCACTCCAGGCTGTGCAGTTTTGATTTCCCCAAGATGCTTCAGAGAACAGAAAGCAAGCATCTGCTTGCAAATCTTTAGAGCAGCTGCATCTTTTCTTGCAAGAGGCTGAAGCAGCAGAAGACTTGCTGAAATTGCAGGATCTTTTTCAACTGAATCCAATCCAATCTGAAGCATTGCACGATACTTTTGTCCGTTACACCGATAGTTGATTTACAATCATTCATTTAGTGACCATTCAAAATTACAACAGCACTGAAAAGTATGACTTATGACCGCTTTTCAGACCACTGCAGCATCCCCAAGGTCACTTGATCAAAGTTCAGATGCTTGGCAACTGACTCACATTTATGACGGCTGCAGTGTCCCAGGGTTGCGCGATCATCTTTTGTGACCTTCTGACAAGCCAAAGTCAATGAGGAAGCCGGATTCACTGAACCACCGTGTTAATAATTTTAACAACTGCAGTGATTCACTTAAGAACTTAAGAAATGAGGCAAAATTCATTTGACTGTTTCACTTAGCAACAGATATTTTGGGATTTCAATTCTGGTTGCAAATCAAGGACTGCCTATATGCCCATTTTCTGTTTGTAGGGACTCCGGGATATACCTGCAACAGTTGTGCATTCAATTCTGCTAATCCTGACCTGCAAGTGGGAGGGTCCAGAAATGGGATTTACCGCTACTCCTGCTGTTAGTGAAAGCAGGCCTGAGCTACACGGTAAACAATGGCTGTTCATGTAGGATCCGTAATATATTCTATTAATGAAAAATAGTATATTTTAGCGAGGCAGAGAGTCACAGATTTATGAAAACGTCTTTCTGTAAGGTGAGTGTGTTTTCCAGTAAGCCAATGAGAGAATTGAGCTGATCCTTTGGAGTAATCCAGTTTCTGTGGGCAATTTTTCCCTCCCCCTTCCAGTTTATTACAAAATCAACTCGGCCGTCAAATTGGCTGCCCAGCAAATGGCAGCTGTGGAACATTTAAAAGCTCACGACAATTTAAAATCCCGCCGTGTGGCTCATATTTTGAAAGAGAAAGGGGGTGAAAAGCATGCTGTTTCTTCTTCTTCTTCTTTTTCAACCGCTGGCGAACATTTTAATCAAGCGTTAAATTGAGCAAATAAAGGCAGCAGTTCAGGGGTCAAATTAACAGTGATAATGCTTGCCATTAAAAACTTTTCACAGTTCCTCTAATCTGGTCTTCTTCAGGCTTCCCTGAATAATTTCATAAATACAGTCACAGTTTTATAAGGGCGGAGGAGAAAAATAAAATAAAATCAAGGATGCTGATTTTGGATAGAGACCATCCTCTCTCTCCTGGGGTGTCCACAGGGAAATGGACTAAAAACCAAATCAAAACAGTGTTTGCAATAAACACCCCCAACCCCTTTTATGTACTTAATAGTATGGGGCAGGATTCAATCATGCAGTCATCTGGACTTTTTTTTATACCTCTCTTGCCTTCTAACAAATATTTTTTCCCCCCATGAATTTGATCACTTAAAAAACTCCTGATGTTGGGAAATAGCCAACTAAGATTGGAAGGAGGAGTCAAGTGGGGACCTAGCTGGGAATCGTTGTGCAGCTGCAAATGGCATAAGCTTGACCTCTCCCGAGATCCATGAAGCCTTATCTGGTTGTTCCCAGGGAAAGGCAAGCATCCGGTGAGATTCCTGTAACACAGGCAGTAATCAATAAAGTTGCTGACTTTATCTGAGTGGCTCTGGTGGCTTATGCCTAACCCTAGGGACCATTATGCCCAATTCTGCCTTTTCCTGATCGTCAACTACATCACCAAAAGGCAATTTGAAAAGGGAAGTGGCAAGGAAGGTGGCCAAAATCTTGACTCCTCCCCCTTTTAAAATTGACTGGCACAACGCTGGCAGGCTAGGAAGTCAGTTGGTTTGTCTGGGGAGGATTAGTTCAAATACGATTTTGTGCCCCTAACCTTTTCATGACTCTTGTCTTTTTGGAACCCTAATCCACCGAGATCTGTTGTATATCCAGGCTCTGGGCACTGTCTAAACTTGCAGGGGTGGGGAACCTTGGCTCTTTTATGACTTGTGGACTTCAACTCCCAGAATTCCTGAGCCAGTTGGAATTCCTGGCTGGCTCAGGAATTCTGGGAGTTGGAAGTCCACAAGTCATAAAAGAGCCAAGGTTCCCTACCCTGGCTCTAAAGCAGCGGTTCTCAACCTGTGGGTCGCGACCCCATTTGGGGCCAAACGACCATTTCACAGGGGTCGCCAAACACCGCAGTCCATCATTTTTTTTTTTTGGGTCGGCCATTTTTTTTTGGTCGGCCATTTTTTCCCCTTTGCGATGTGGGCCATCGCGCCGTGCATGCGCGATGCGGGCCCGCCATTTTTTTTGGGTCGGCCATTTTTTGGGGGGGTCGGCCATTTTGGGGGGGTCGGACATTTTTTCCCCTTTGCGATGCGGGCCATCGCGCCGCGCATGCGTGATGCGGGCCGGGGTCGAGCCCCCAGAAAAGGTTGAGAACCGCTGCTCTAAAGGAACTGACCATCAACTTACTGGTGCTACTTCCTATTAGCCATTAGACGAGACAGCTAGTCTTTTCTTGGCAAACTTTGGGAGTCCCAATGCAACGCACTTAGCTTATTAATTGCAGGGGAATATTGACCATGGGGAATATTGCAATGGTGTGAAAAATTGGTCGTAAGTCACTTGTTTCAGTGCCCTTGTAACTTTAAACAGTCACTAAATGAATGGTTATACATCAAGGACTCCCTACACTGTGACATATACCTGCTAGGATTCTGCAGAAAGAAAGCTGAATGTGGCTTTGGTCCTATTTGCAGGTTTCCTGAGAATATTAATTTCCTCTAAGTCAGCGGTTCTCAACCTGTGGGTCCTGACCCCATTTGGGGTCGAACGACCATTTCACGGGGGTCACCAAACACCGCAGTCCGCCATTTTTTCCCCTTTTCCCCTCGGCCGGCGCAGGGGGCAGCACCGCGCATGCGCTATGTGGCCCGTCGCGCATGTGCGTTGCAGGTTGGGGTCGCGCCGCGCATGTGCAGCTCAGGTCGGGGTCGCAGCCTGAAAAAGGTTGAGCACCGCTGCTCTAAGTTTTCACAAATTTAAGCTTCAAGTTCTCATGATGCAGATTCTATGCCTTCAAATACAAAGGCTGATCCCTGGAAGCCAAGGCGTCAACATGCCTGAATCTGTAAAAGAAAAGAATATTCACTACTGGAAATTCCTCGTAAGGTAACCCTGGTCCCTGGAATTCAATCTACATCTAAGGAAGGGTTAATTAAGGACACTGCTCATTATAGATGTTCTTTGGCAAATATACACTAGAAAACGGAGCAGTTCCCCTTCATGTGCATCCATCGAGAAGTAACTAAGTCAAAATACAGGTAACTGAAATAGCTGTTATGTTCTTCTCAATTTCCACCCTTCCTCCTACCTTTCTACTGTTATTTTTCTGTGCCTATTTTAGCTCGGAAGCCCCCTGGGAGAGGCACCTGTCAAATCGGCTCCTTGAGAAATGCCACACGCATAGAAAGTGTGGCATCCAGCTAATGAAAAGTAATTTTAAAAATAGAAAGCAGAAGAAGCCGGGTTGATTCAAGCTGGATGATTTTGCTGGATGGTGATCGTCGCTATGGGAAAAAAAAAATCTTTCCTAGGCTGGGACACTTTGAAAAATTGATCCACTCCCTTGAGAATCCAACCAAGGAAACTGGATCTGCATCTCCAAGGCCCCTTCCAGCTCTGCTATTCTCTTAAATAAATACATCTGTATGTGCAATGAAATGATTCTCATCAAAAACATATTTTCTTTTCAGACTGCACAAGCAT